>JAJEJO010051245.1:168090-197437 GCA_020662805.1 Glaucomys volans
GGACCTCTCTCCATTTACACTGTTCTTCCTCATCCATGAACATGGGACCTCTCTCCATTTGTCAGTACTTCTTTCATTTCTCCTGATGGAGTTTGTGGTTTCATTGTCTATGATTCTATGTTTTCTCACATTGTTCCCTAGGAATTCACTTTTTTGTTTGTTTTTGATGCTAATAAGAATAGTATCATTTACACAGTTTCCATTTTCTACTTGTTTGTAACTGGCATTTTTTATATGCCAATACTTTTACAGTATTATATGCTTGTATTTTTATACAAGGAATGTTTGTAGACTAATGCCTTGTAGTGTTTAACAGAGTTGCTTGCTTTTCATGCTAATTCTAATAATCTATAGTTCCTTTATGATATTCTAGGCTCACAATCATATTGACCATGGGTTCTATTTTTTCCTCTTCTGTCAGAATATTTTCTATATTTCTGTCACTTTGGAGTATTGTATTTTTTTTAAGAAACATTTTCAAGTGTATTGGGGCAAGGTGGTACATATTCCTTTATCAGCTTTTTGGTGTCTGGGGGATGTTGGTGCCTGTCTTTTTGTTGCTGACATTGGAAATTTGTGTTTTCTGTCCTTCTCCTTTAATAAGTCTCAGTGTTTACCAGTCTTATTGCCCTCCTCTTGGGGGCCAGTTTTGCAGTTGTTGATTTCCTCTGCTCCACAGGCATGTTTCCTGTATTGCTTCTGCCGTCATATTCACCTGTTCCCTTCCTGCTCTGTTGATGTGGCTACTCACTGGTCAGCTTCCAGGAACCAAGGCTACATCTGTCTTCCAGCTTTCTTCTCTTATTCCAGGAGGCATCCTTCCTCCTCTGTTTTAGCCAAGCCTCAGAAGCCTTGGAGCATTTAGGTCCCCGAGTCTATTTAAGTGTTTTCTGAACTCCGTTGTGGTTTCTTGCTGACGTGTTGGGTGATTCTGAGCATGCTGTCTGATTCAAGGCCATCATGCTGTTCGCAGCCTCATCTGTTACTGATTTCTAGTCTGATTGGTGCTGGGGACCCCGGCCTCTGGGATTTGCTGAGGCTATATGACCAGCGCTGGTGGGTTTGGTGGATGTTCTGCTCACTTGGGCATCACTAGACCAAGGCCTCCGGAGCCCCTGCACAGGCTCCTGACCCCAGTGACTGAGACGGTGTGAAGTATTCCACTAGGACTGTGGGTTTGCCTGTGACTCCTTTCTATCCATGTTTGGTGTATTTAAAAACCACAGCACTGGGTGGATTGTGACTCCTAGTTGCGTTGGTCCCTGTGCCATTATGGAGTGTCCCTCATTCTAGGGACACTGTCCCACATCTGCTAGTTTTCATCTGATTAGTGTTTTCATTATTTATGTGTTTTTCACTTTTACTTTCAACATTTCTGTGTCCTTACATGTAAAGTGCCTATTTTAAGCAATGTACAGATAATTTTTCTTTCTCTCTCTTTTCTTTTTTCTTTTCTTAAAATCAGGACTGTGTCCAGGGCTCTGTACCACTGAGTGACACCCCCAACCCTTTTTCATTCCATGACAGGATCTTGCTAAGTTGCCCAGGCTGGCCTTGAGCTTGCAAGCCTCCTGGTTCAGCCTCCCTGGGAGCTGCCTGGCCTTTGTCTTTCTTTTATCCAATCTACCTTGTCTCTGACTTGGAATGTCTTTTCAATTAATATTGGAACTACCCATATATTGGGTTCATTTCTACTACTGAACCCTTCTTTGTCCACGGGCCCATCTCTTTTACATTTTTCTTCATCAGAAACTGATGAAACACTATTATTGTTCTCTTGTACTAACCTGGCCACAGGGGCTTTTGGTGCTACCCTGTGGGCATAAGTCATCTTTGGGACTGTGCGGCCACTTTTAGGGTGGTGGCCAGCATCTTAAACTCTCTGCTCCTCTTGGCTGTGCCGTCTCCCACTTTAGCCACAGCACTTCACCCCTGTCTGGTCTCCATCTTTTCTCACCTGTTTCTGATTCTGTCTGGGGTATTTGCCCTCTGCCTGAGCCTCCTTTCAGTTTTTCTTTTGTTATGAAGGTCAAATCACCTTTTTTAAAATCTAAAAACATGCCCTTATTTGCCTTCATTTTAAGCCTTCATATTCAAGGGTGGCAACTCTTCTTCGGCTGTGGAAGTTGTGTGCTGGGCTCTCTGGCTGCCTGAAGTCTGTTTCTGTGCGCTTGGCTCTCCCGTGCCCAGGGAGATTTTCTGGTGTCACCCTGTGGGGGGTTGGCTGGAGTCCTGGAGCCCATGCTCCCCAGCACCAGAGGCTCTCGACCTCTGATTTGTGTACCTGGTCCACTCTCACAGAGACCCAGAGTGAGCATGTGCTTGGCCTTCTGAAAGTCCCATCTCTCAGCACCTCTGTCTCCATGGGCTCCTCTCCTTCAGGGCATTTTCCCGCCTGTATTCCAGGTTCTGGTCCAAGCTTAGACTGGCACACGTTCCCAGAAACCCGCACATCTGACTCCTGGTTTGTGGTGGCCTCTGTAGGTGCTCATGGGGGCGGTGTGTCCTGGAGACTTGCCTGTCCCATGGTCTCCACTGAGTTTCCTGGGTTACTGCCTTTTGGAAGCTGTTGGGTGAACTCCAGGAAACCCAGAACACCACTGGGTCCCCAGCTGGTGTCTCATGGCCATGTGGGTCCCACAGCGTAGGTCTCTACCCTGGCGGCTGCACCAGTGTGCCACCCTGGCCCACACTCTTTGTTGAGTCTGTCCCAGTCACTTGCTAAGTGACCTGGACTGAGGAGGGCTGGTCAGCTCACTTCTGGCTGCCATTTCGCTTAGCTAGCTCTTGTCATTGCCACAGCAGGGACCATGTTCCAGCTGGGAAGGTGGTGGCCATTGGTGGCATTGGGCCCTACTCCCCTAGCTCTGCCCAGGCTGTGCTCAGAGGAGGAGGGTAGAACAGAGGTGGCAGCTCTGGTGCCCAGCCCCACACTCCACACTGGGTGCAGCAACCCTCTCCACCTTCCCCAGGATGAGCACCGCCTCGTCCCCAGCCACAGCTGGCAGCAGCAGCTGGCTGGGGATACCGCCTGCCTGGTGTGTCCCTCAGTCTGTGACTTGTTCTCATTCCCACATGGTGAGTGTCCCTGTAGCTCTTCCTCCAGGTCTAGCCTCCAGGCTGGACACTTCCTCTGCCTGCAGGACTGGGCCAGCCTCAGACTTCCAGCCTCTGTTCCTCTGTCCTCCCTCCTGAGACCAAGAGGGACTGAGTTTCCATTTTGGGGTTAAAGCACTGGTTCTTGGAGGGAAGACTGACTCCCTTGGTGACACCTGGAGACATCGGAGAGGGTCGGGGTGGGAGTGTTCCTGACCTCGTTGGGGTGGGGAGGCATGCTGCCAGCATCCCACAGTGCACAAGAGGCACCCTGATGCCATCAATGGGAGAGATCCAGCCCCAAGTGTCCTAAGCAGCCCTGGAGGGAGGGACCAGGAAGCATCAGTAGGAAAAGGAGAGGAGCAGCTGGGTCAGGTTCTCCTGCCTGGTTCCACCTTTTCCCTTTCAATGCTCTGATTCGGCCTGCAGGAGAGTGAAGAGAGGCAGCTGCCACGCCCTCTGCTAGTGCCCCTCAGGACAGGGCGACCACAGGCTTCCAGGGCACCCTCCCCAAGGCCCTCCTGGACCCCACTCTTGCAGCCACCTGCAGAGTGAAGGTCACCATCCCACTAAGCACAGAGGCAACATGGCTCAGAGAAGCAGAGAGGCCTGCCAGAGCCACACAGCCAAAGGGGTGAGCAGGCCCTGGACAAGAGCCTGCGTGATCTAAAGCTGCCCTCTCGGCACTGGGCAGAGGGGAGTGGGGGTCTGCAGGGCCTGCAGGAGGTCACCTTGGAGATGGTGGCCAGCTTCTGCTCCACACTCGCGAACAGGCTGGTGGAAGTCTTGTCTTGAAGCTTCAGCTGGTGCTGGAGCTGGAGCAGGGCCGCCAGCTGGGAGCTGCTGGTGTCCGTCGTGGCTGTGACCAAAACGCTGTGCATCGCTTCAGAGGCCACACAGCTCTGCAAGGACCAGGAGGTGCCCAGGGGTGGGGGGCTGAGGGACTGCAGGAGGACAGGTCAGGAGCAGACCAGGAGGTGCCCAGTGCTGTGGTGCCCAGGGGGGGGGGGCTGAGGGACTGCAGGGGGACAGGTCAGGAGCAGACCAGGAGGTGCCCAGTGCTGTGGTGCCCCAGGCAGGGGGGCTGAGGGACTGCAGGAGGACAGGTCAGGAGTAGACCAGGAGGTGCCCAGTGCTGTGGTGTCTCAGGGAGGGGGGCTGAGGGACTGTAGGGAGGGCTGGTTGGGCTGTGTGGCCATGTCCCCTGGACAGCCATGCTTCTCCTGGCCACACGTGTGCCCTGTGCTGGCCCTCACTGCTGGGCCTTCGTGCCTGCCCGCCGTGGGACTGGGGTGAGCTCAGGAATGGATGCTCACTCTGAGCCACAAGAACCTGTGGCTGGACCCCCGCTGCTGCCTCAGGACCAGCAGGGCTGGGGCTCACAGGTATGGCCTGGCCTCCTTCCAGCGGTTGCGGCCAGGACATGGCCCACAGCTCTCCTCTCTAATGGACCCCATTCCCATGGTGGTGGCCCAGCGGGAAGGGCCCTGGGTGCTGGGGGACCCTCCTCGCTCTGAGCTGCAGGCACACAGGGCAGAGCCATACCTGGGACAGGGCTAGGAACTGGCAGGCGGCCAGAGGGTCCAGGGTGCCGAAGCATTCCACCATCTCCAGGCTGGCAGTGGCTGCCATGGCCAGGAGGCCCCTGCCCAGGGCCACCTGCAGGCACTGCAGCAGCACCTCCGAGGTCTGGGCCAGGTACCGCTGGGCCAGCGCCAGCCTTCTCTGCAAGTGGGAAGGGCCCGGGCTCAGCGGCTGTGTGGGCAGAGGCCCCGGGGAGGGGGACAGCAGTGACACGCACCTTCAGACCCTCACCCTTCCTGCCGTTCCCCTCGGGGGTTGCTCCTAAGGCTGGCAGGTCCCTGAGGGAGGCCTTGATGCTCTTGTTCTCTGCTTCTCGCTCTAGAGATCGGAGCCTGCTCAGCTTAGTGCCCACCTACAGAGCACACAGCGTGAGTCAGAGGGCTCTGGGAATTCCTGCTGGTCAGCATGCCTGAGCCCCAGGGGCTACAGTGTGGTCTGACCAAGTTGTTCAGTGGACTCGAAAGAGTTTTGGCCTGAGAGTCTGAGGTGACCGCCAGTTGACACTGGGGGTAAGGGGGAGCTCAAAGGAAGCAGCTCGAGCAACCTGGTCTGGACAGTGGCATCCTGGGTCACTTCTGACCAGTGATCTGAAAGCGGGTTGGCGCTGCAGCACCAAGCTGGATCAGGTGCCCACCTTTCCTCTGGGTACTTGGTCTGGCCAGGAAACAAACAGAAAGAAGGGAAGGGGAAGGACAGGTGGAGGGACAGCAGCCTGAGAACTGGGGCTGAGGGGAAGCCCTGGGCGTGTGGGTCACGAGGGCCTCAGTCCTAGTGGAAGGCTTCGCCATCTCAGTCGCTGGGGCCAGGTAAATGGAAAGCCAGAGCCTAAGAGGGGCTCCGGAGGCCTTGGTCCAGTGACTGCCAGAGCATGCTGCCTACTGATGTCCAGGTGAGCAGCATGTCCACCAAACCCACTGGCACTGGGCCACGCAGCCTCAGCAAATCCCAGAGGCCGGGGTCCCCAGCACCAATCAGACTAGAAATCAGTGACAGACACGGCTGCGAAGAGCAAGGTCCCTTTGAATCAGACAGCACGCTCAGAGTCACCCAACATGTCAGCAAGAAACCCAACGGAGTTAGAGAACACTTCAGCAGCCTCGGGAGCGCAACGCTCCCAGTCCAGGCCTCTGAGGCGTGGCCAGAACGGAGGAGGGAGGGTGCCTTCTGGAATAAGAAGAAAGCGAGAGACAGACGTAGGCTTGGTTCCAAGAAGCTGACCAGCAGTGGCCGCATCTAAGGAGAAAGGAAGAGGTGAGCGGAGCAGAGGCCTGCGAGATCGGCCTGGGGTGCCCAGTGCATTCCACTGAGGCCTCGTGGCCCCCGGGAGCAACCTGTCCCGTCCAGGGGTCAGCACACTTGCATCAGGCTCACACGTACGGGGTCCAGAGCCCGGGGTGGTCGGTGGGGCCTCAGGACGCAGGACAGGCAAGCTCAGGGCCCACCCAGGCCTCACGGGCCCCTGCCGGCAACTGCGCTTGTGCCACTCTGGGCAGGGGAGGGGTTCGAAAGGGGTGGTTGTTGGGACACCCGGCTGTGCCCTGGGCCACTGTCTTCCTGGAGGAGGAGCCACCTCTGCGTGGGCCTTGGGAGCACCTGGGTGTTCGGGGCTGCAGCGGCTGTCTCCAAACCCTGAGTGTGCAGGCTGCTGCCACCAAAGCACCAGCGGCCTTGCCTGGGCCCTGGGGGGTAAGGTGGAAGGTCCTCACAGCCTGTCTTGGAGGCGCCTGGTGCACTGGTGGTGCATGAGGGTAGAGGGCCAGGGCGCTGGGCAGTGGCCTGCACCACTGCAGTTAGGATGGCCTGTGCGACACCGGACAAGAGCTGCTGGGTGGGCCCCTCCAGGTCTCGCCCGGTCGACTGCAGAGACCAGGTGTCCTGGTCCTCTGCTTTCCCTCTTGAGGCAGAGGTGGCAGCGTGGGGACAGCCTGGGCTGACCCAGGGGCACCTACCGCAGGGCCTTCGTCCCAGCAGGAGGAGGGCAGCAGGGGGTCTGCCTGCATGGCCAGAAGGTGCAGGGCCCTCCCGGCCAGGCCCAGGAGCTGCGCGCGGATCTCCGGGCAGCCCACCATCAGGGGCTGCAGGCTCTCCAGCTGTGCCAGCGCCGCGTGGGCCAGGGTCCGCCTCAGTGCCAGCCACCGCTTCAGGGAGATGAGAGGCGTGGTCAGGACAGGGCTCCAAGCCGCACAGCCCGCCAGCCCGCCAGCCCCTAGCGGGGCCTGGGAGGTGGGGCGGGGCCTCCAGGGGGCAGGTGTGGGGCTGAGGCTGCTTCTGTGGCTTGGCTGGGAGCTCCCTGTACGTCCAGGTCAAGTTCAGGACCTGGACCTGCCTTTGAACCTGTCAAATCTGTTTGAGTCGCGTTTCATGACATCTATAATGGAAGGGCGTATATTTCCTTCCAAATATTTCACACATTCAATTCATTTTTTGTCATTTTGTGATGCTGGGGATGGAACCAGGGCCATGTGCTGCTGGGCCACTGCTCTACCCGAGCCACAGCCTGCAGGGGGTCCTGTCAGCTCAGGCTCTCCTCCGTCCCTCTCTGCAGCCTGCGTGCTGCCAGCGTAAGTCTCCGGCCTGGAGGAGCCGAGGGTGGCACAGGGAGCACTGCATTCACCCAGCCAGGTGAGCCCCAGGTGGAGCTCTCTTCTCCACGCTGGGAGTGCACAGCCACTCAGGGAGCTAAGGCAGGGCGAGCTGGGTCCCCACCACAGCCAAGGGCACCTGGGTACGACTGGACCGAGGGTGGCCGCCCAGGCAGCCCCAGGAGAGGGCGTGGGACGCTGGCAGTCACCTGGCTGGTGGAGGACCGCTCACTGGTGCTCTGCAGGTAGCTCTGCAGCAGCTTCTCCAGGGACGGCTGCTCCCGCTGCGCCAGCCCCTCCTCCCACAGGCGCTGCAGCAGCTCCAGCGACACCTCTGCCAGGCCGAGCTTGAGGCGGGCCAGCTTCCTCATCAGAGGGGTGTTGACATTCTGCGGCTGGCACGGGCGGGTGGGCAGGCGTCAGGGCAGCGGGCACTGGTGCACCCGCGCCCAGGTGCTAACAGGCTAGGAGCAAAGCTGAGCTGTGAGCAACTGAAGCATTGCATACTCACATCACACCGAGGCCACGCAGTGCCCTTCCACGTCCTGTCCCTGGACAGGCCACACGCTGCCCCCTCTGGAGCCCTTCCCAACAAACACTAGGGCTTCCCGGGAGCTGCACCCGCGCAGCCCGAGGGGGCCACGGGGGCTTCCCGGGAGCTGCACCCGCGCAGCCCGAGGGGGCCACGGGGGCTTCCCGGGAGCTGCACCCGCGCAGCCCGAGGAGGCCACGGGGCTTCCCGGGAGCTGCATCCACGCAGCCACCGCCTTGTTCCTGAGATAGCCATAACTTGGTCACAATATCTTTCTTATATTGTTGGATTTAATTTTCTGATTTTGTCTTGTTTTGTTTGCGGTGCTGGGGATTGAACCAGGGCCTGTGCTTGCGAGGCAGGCGCTCTCCCAGCTGAGCTGTGTCCCAGCCCTGATTTTCTGAACTTTTGTTCAGGATCTTTGTGCTCATATCCGCGAGAAGCGCTGGTCTGCTGTCTTGTTTGCTCGCCGCGCCTTTTGTCTTACTTTGGAATCAGGGCAATACGAGCCTCACAGAGAAGCTGGGATGCATGCCCTCTCTTTCAACTTTCTAGAAGGATCTGGGCAGAGCTGGGATTATTTTCCTGCATATTCGGTAGCATTCCCCATGAAGCCCTGGGGCTGGCTGCTTTTCAGGGCGAGAACTCCCAACTGCAGCTGGATTCTTTGGCACAGAGTGTCTGCCTCCTCGCCTTCCAGGGGCTCTGGTGGTTTGTGCTTCGAGGGGTCCGCCCTCCTCGTCTGAGCCATGAGTTCGGGACAGTGCCCTCCTGTCCGCTCAGGTCTGTGCAGCCCGTGCAGCCTTGCGTGGCCACTTCTGACCTCGGCTGCCCGGTCCTCTCTTTGTCTGATCAACTTGACCAGAAGTGCATTGATTCCTGGTCCTTTCACGGCAGCAGCTGCGGCTCTGTTGCTTCCTCTTTTATTTTGTCTCTGATTCACTGATCTCCACTCTGCTCTTTAATTTCTATGCTTCTGCTAATTTGGGTTGAGTGTTCTTTCTCTGCTTCTGAAGTGGCCAGCTTCGATCTTTTCCTGTTCTTCACAGGTGTTCAGTGCTGCGACCCCGGGCCCTCCCAGGACTGTGCAGGAGACCCCTGACAGCGCTTGGTGTTGTTCCCTTCAGTCCAGAACACTTTCCTTTTGGTTTCTTCTGTGGACCATGGCCTTGTAGACGTATGCTTTTTAATTTCCAGCCAGCTGGGGCTTCCCACATATATAGCTTTTGTTTTTTTGAGTTGCAGAAGTCACATCTGCACTGCCCGAGGTGGGCCATTTTAAAGTGTAGAACCAGGGGCACTTGGTGGACCACACATGGGCAATTTCCAGCTCTAATCCCCACACCAGTTCGTCGCTCCTGGGAAGGGCCTTGTCCTTCCACATTCGGCCTTTGTCTTCCTCATTGCATCCCCTGGCACCTCCTGGTCTGCTCCCCATGTCTTGGATCTATCGGTTCTATCTTTCTGTTACTGAGTTCTACTTTAATTCTGTTGTGGTGCCAGTATATTCTTTGACTTAAATCCTTTGAATTCATTGAGACTTGTTTTATGGTCCAGAACACGGATACTATCTGTGTTGCAAAGGCCCCCCGGGCACATGAGAAGGCACCCACTGCTATGGGATGGGACTTCCTATGAAAAGCTACTAGAGCATGTGATTGACTATTTAGATCCTTCAGACCTTTGCTGATTTTCTTCCACTCATTCCACTAATAATTGAGAGGGAATTTAAATTTCTCACCATGATTGTAGATTTGTCCTTGCCTCCATTGTAATTTTTTAAATCAGTTTTTACTTAATTTATTTACAAAATAGAACACTTTGGAAAGTAGTATGGAGATTTCTCAAACAATTTGGAATGGGAGAATCCAAGATGGCGGACTAGAGGGAGGCCATGTTCCTTGTCACTCTATAACTCTGGTTTCAGGCAGAGGAAAATCTGTTTCTCTGTGAGGCAGTCCTTGCTGCTCATTGATCCCCTGCTGTTTACCCCATTTGTCCACCATGATCACCTGGCATGTGCCAGCACATCACCTACTTTTTGAATGCAGGTCTCTCACTGACTGCTGCCTATCATCAGCCATTTGTCCATTTGCCTGCCTCTTGCCTGCCCATCGCCTGCTTTTCACCAACCCACCACGCACTGCCTGAGGTCCACCTGCCGATCATCCACTGGTAGCCAGCAGACCTCCTGCAGACTGCCAGTTGATCACCTGCTGCCCATGGTTGCCCTGGAAGTCCATTGTCACAGTTTCCACAGGTCTGGTTACATGTGGCTGCCACCATTTTGAGATGACAACCAGGACATGCAGGACTCCTGGCCTGACCAACCACACCCTGCCTCCAGGAACCCCGGCCAGACCAGCTGCACCCCACGTGGACTTGGTGTCCACACCCTGCACTGCAGTTCCCCATTTGCCAACACATTTGGAAGCCAGTGCAGCCATCTTGGACTATCCTGGAAGCAGAAGCTGCCATCTTTAGGTGGGGCACATCCCATTCTGAGACGCCTGCTGGAGACTAGGAGCTCACTGTCAGGTACCTCTCAAGCCTCAGGCTACTGAAGACTGGGAGGTTTGACTAGTATGTGACTGTTACAGTGTAGATTTTTTTCTTTTTTTCTTTTTTCTCCTTTCTGAAAGATTTTAAGTTTTTATTTCTTTATTTTTCTCACTCTATTTCCTTTTGTTTGCCTGTTTCCTCAGAGACGCTTTCTCCCTTTTCTCATGCTACCAACCAACTTCTTTTGACTACACTTTCACTCTTCCTAGGATCTAGAACTTCTATATACTCTTTTCTTATCCCATTAACAGTTACATCCTACACCCCTCCCCATCCTCTTTGTCCAATATTAGAAACTGAACTACAGTCCCCATTGCAAATCTACTTATCATACTGTAGGCAATATTTGAACTCATCCTCTCTGTTTATTACGACAATATTGTTAGCATCTTCATAGGGGCTATTTGGTTTACGGCTGCATATTGTCTGTACTGGGTGTTGCTAATATTGATCTCCCCCTTAAAGAAGAGGTTTTGGAAACCTGCAGGGTCAATATAAGCCTATGGAGGGAAACTGCAATACCCCAGATCTGCACTGTTAGAGGGGAAGATACATGAACAACATGAAAAAACAAGGGAAGAAAGTGTTCCAAACAAACCAAGATTCTACACTAATAGAACCCAATGACAGCATGAGGAGTTCAGAATATGCATAATTAAAATGATTTGCAAAGCAAAGGATGAGATAAGAGAGCAAATGGAGTCAATGAATGATCACTCCAATATACAGTTAAAAGAGCAACTGCAGGAAGCAAAGGAGATAGAGATTCTGAAAAAAACAGGGCATGGTGGCACATGCCTGTAATCCCAGCTACTCAGGAGGCTGAGGCAGGAGGATCGTGAGTTCAAAGCCAGCCTCAGCAACTTAGCGAGGCCCTAAGCAACTCAGTGAGACCCTGTCTCTAAATAAAATACAAAATAGGGCTGGGGATGTGGCTCAGTGGTGGAGAGCCTCTGGGTTCAATCCCCAGTACGAAAAAACAAAACAAAACAAAACAAAACAAAACAAAACAAAAAAACAAAAACCAACAAGCAAACAAAAAAACAGAGATTCTGAAAAAAAAGAAAACGAACAGAAAACCTTGAAGAAACAATAAGCCAAATAAAAAACTCAGTGGAAGCACCACCAAGTGAGACTGCATCACTTGGAAGACAGAACCTCAGACAATGAAGACAAAATATTGAATCTTGAAAACAAAGTTGCCCAAACAGAGAAGATGGTAAGAGATCATGGATGGAACCTCCAAGAACTATGGGAAATCATGAAAAGATGAAATTTAAGAATTACCAGGAGGGAGGAAGCACAGAGATACAAACCAAAGGAATGAACAACCTAGTCAATGAAATAATATCAGAAAATTTCCAAAATCTGAAGAATGAAATGGAAACTCAACTACGGGAGGCCTACAGAACACCAAATGCACAAAATTACAGCAGATCCACACCAAGAGACATTATAATGAAAATGCCTAACATACAAAATAAAGCTAGGATTTTAAAGGCTGCTAGAGAAAAGCATCAGATTACATATAGGGGGAAACCAATACGGATATCAGCAAACTTCTCAGCCCAGACCCTAAAAGCAAGAAGGGCCTGGATCAACATATTTCAAACTCTGAAAGAACGTGGTTGCCAACCAAGAATCTTATGCCCAGCAAAACTAATCTTCAGATTTGAAGATGAAATAAAATCCTTCCATGACAAACAAGTTAAAAGAATTACAAACAGAAGGCTGGGGATATAGCTCAGTTGGTTGGGTGATTGCCTCGCAACCACAAGGTCTTGGGTTCAATCCCCAGCACTGTAAAAATAAATAAATAAACAATAATAACTACAAATAGAAAGCCTGTGCTACAGAACCTTCTCAGCAAAACTTTTCATGAGGAAGAAATGAAAAACAACAATGTAAGTCAACAAAGGGAGGAACTGCCCTAATGGATAGGAGAAACTAAGTCAAGTTAAAAACCAAAAATAAGCAAAATGAGTGGGAATACAAATCATACCTCAATAATAACCCTGAATGTTAATGACCTAAACTCATCAATCAAAAGACATAGACTGGCAGATTAGATTAAAAGGAAAGACCCAACAATATGCTGCCTTCAGGAGTCTCATCTCACAGAAAAAGACATCAATAGACTAAAGGTAAAAGGATGGGAAAAAACCTACCATGCACACGGACTCAGTAAAATAACAGGGGTTTCCATCCTTATATCAGATAAAGTGGACTTCAAGCCAAAGTCAGAAGGGATAAAGAAGGACATTACCTACTGCTTAAGGGAACTGTAAATCAGGAAGACATAACGATCATAAATATTTATGCTCCAAACAATGGCCCATCCACATACATCAAACAAATCCTTCTCAATTCCAGGAACCAAATAAACCACAACACAATAACTCTGGGTGACTTTAACACACCATTGTCACCACTGGACAGATCTACCAAACAAAAACTAAACAAGGAAACCATAGAACTCAATGACACAATGAATAACTTAGACTGAACAGACCTATATAGAATATTCCATCATCAACAAGCAAATACACTTTCTTCTCAGCAGCTCATGGCTCCTTCTCTAAAGTAGACCATATATATGTTATGCCACAAAGCAGCCCTTAGGAAATGCAAAAAATAGAGGTACTACCTTGTATTCTATTAGATCATAATGGAATGAAATTAGAAATCAATGACAAAATAAAAAACAGAAACTACTCCAACACCTGGAGACTAAATAATGTGCTACTGAATGAAGCATGGATAACAGAAAACATCAGGGAGGAGATAAAAAATTCTTAGAGGTAAATGAGAATGATGATACAACAAATCAAAATCTCTGGGACACTATGAAATCAATGCTAAGAGGAAAATTCATTGCATGGAGTGGATTCAAGAAAAGAATAAAAAGTCAACAGTTAAATGACCTAACCTTACATCTCAAAGCCCTAGAGAAAGAAGAACAGATCATCACCAAAAGTAGTAGAAGACAGGAAATAATTAAAATCAGAGCTGAAATCAATGAAATTGAAACAAAAGAAACAATTCAAAAAATCGACAAAACAAAAAGTTGGTTCTTTGAAAAAGTAAACAAAATAGATAAACCCTTAGCCTCACTAACGAAAAGGAGAAAACTCAAATTACAAAAATTCGTGATGAAAAAGGAAATATCACAACGGACATCATTGAAATACAAAACATAATTAGAAGCTACTTTGAAAATCTGTACTCCAACAAAATAGAAAATCCTGAAGACATCAACAAATTGCTAGAGACATGTGATCCTCCTAAACTGAACCAGGAGGACATACACAACTTAAACAGATCAATTTCAAGCAATGAAATAGAAGAAACCATCCAAAGCCTACCAACCAAGAAAAGCCCGGGACCAGACAGATTCTCAGCTGAGTTCTACAAGACCTTCAAAGAACTTACACCAATACTCCTGAAAGGATTTCATTCCAAATTCATTCTGTGAAGCTAGTATCACTCTGATACCAAAACCAGACAAAGACACATCTAGAAAAGAAAACTTTAGACCAATATCTCTAATGAACGTAGACACAAAAATCCTTAACAAAATTCTGGCAATCGCATACAAAGACATATTAAGAAGATAGTGCACCCCGATCAAATGGGGTTTATCCCAGGGATGCAAGGTTGGTTCAGATCTGGAAATCTACAAATGAAATTCATCACATCAATAGACTTAAGGTTAAGAATCATATGATTATTTCAATAGATGCTGAGAAAGCATTTGACAAAATACAACACCCCCTCATGCAAAACACTAGAAAAAATAGGGATGGTAGGAACATACCTCAACATTGTAAAGGCTATCTATGCTAAGCCCACTGCCAACATCATTCTAAATGGAGAAAAACTGAAAGCATTCCCTTTAAGAACCTGGAACAAGACAGGGATGCCCACTGTCACCACTTCTATTCAACATCATGCTTGAAACACTAGCCAGAGCAATTAGACAGACCACAGAAATTAAAAGAATATGAATAGGAAAAGAAGAACTCAAGGTGTCACTATTTGCCTGTGACATGATTCCATATTTAGAGGATCCAGGAAAGTCCACCAGGAAACTTCTAGACCTAATAAATGAATCCAGCAAAAGAGCAGGATATAAAATCAACACACATAAATCTAATGCATTTCTATACATAAGTGATGAATCATCTGAAAGCGAAATCAGGAAAACCACTCCATTTACAATGTGTCAAAAAAATAAAACACAATACGTGGGAATCAATTTAACGAAAGACCTCTACAATGCAAACTACGGAACACTAAAGAAAGAAATTAAAGAAAACCTTAGAAGATGGAAAGCTCTCCCGTGTTCTTGGATAGGTAGAATTAATATTGTCAAAATGGCCATACTTCCAAAGGCACTATGCAGATTTAAAGCAATTCCAGTTAAAATCCCAGTGACATTCCTCATGAGGGCTCTGCTGTGAGGCACACCCACATCTCGAGGGCCAGGACCCCTGTTTGTCCCGTGCAGGGTGGTGGGCGGCTTCCCGAGACCCGCTCTTCTGACCTGCACGGCCACAGCCTTCCTGGGTCAGCGCAGGCAGGGTGATTTTGGGTCTGAGTGCTCTCTGGCAGGTGGGGTTGGGGCTCTGTTTCCTCCGGCGCCTGCCACTGCTCAGGGCAGGCCCTCTGCCCCCGCCCCACGCCGGTGCCCACAGGGCTCCAGGCAGCTTCCTCCCAGGACTGTGCCGGCCAGGGCTCAACTGGACACGCTGGGCACCCGGCCACCTAGAGGGGCATGCTCTGCGTGGGGCTCCACCCTCGGGGCCTGGCTGCCTGCCTCTCCCCAGGCTCTCAGTTCCATCTCCTGGCCTCAGGCAGCCATCCCCACCAGGGCTTCACCCAGGGCTCGTGTGCTGCCGTCCAGCGGTCTGACGGTGCAGGCCCAGGCGGTCTGCTGTGCTCCGGCTGTGCGCATGGGAGTGTGGACGCGGTCACGGTTGCTCAGCACACAGCCAGAAGCTGGTGGGGCTCGCAGGCCGGACACTCACCTCTTGAAAGGCCAGCAGGCCTCGGGTCCTGTGGAAGAGCTCTTCCTCCTCAGCCACGGCTTGCTGGGTCAAGTCGTGAGCTTCCAGGTAATGTGTGACCTTTAGTTCTCCGTCTGTCTCGTTTGGGGCACAAAACCTTTACAAGACATAAATGCGGAGTTGACCACAAACATGCTGACCCTGCTCACTGCTACCAGCGAGCACGTGGTGCTCCCGCCCTGCAGGACCAGGCTTTCAATGGTGGGAGCACGTGGAGCACTGGCATGGGACGCTTGCGGGCAGGGCTGTTCTCAACGTATTTCGAAGCAGCGCTGAACTGCTGAACGTGCCGCGTGCAGCCTGATCCTCTGCTTGTGGACCAGGATCTGCCCAGGTGATGTCGGGGAGGGTCCAGAGCACCAGCCAGGGTGCTGGCTAAGGTCCAAGCTCCCCAATGCCTATGTCGCTGGCCAGGACAAGACTGGGTTGGACCTGCAGGTGAGGGGCTGCTGTCCCTCACAGCGGCTGAGCGGCACCTGTGCAGTGCCTGTGGGAGGGACACGGGGCCCCAGGTGGGTGGGGGCATTCCCCGAGGCCTTGCAGGAGGAGAGGGGTCCTGCCAGGTGTGGGGTGTAAACATGTGTGAGTCTGTTGGGGATGAGGGGTCCACAGGGGCGTCCCACCTGGGTAGGCAAGGGCAGGAGGAGAGCAAAGTGTAAGACCAGACCTGTGGGCCGGGGCAGTGGGAGGAGCTGCTCAGGACCCATGGATGAAGGGGGAGGGGCAGGTTCAGATGCGGGCTCAGGATGGAGCAGTGGCTCCCCCCTGCAAGCTTGGCAGAGCCCTGGGGTGCTCCTCCACTACAGGCGGAATCTGGAGCGAGGCCCTCACCTCCTTATCTTTGCACGCTCTAGTTTTATATTCACACAACTCTCCGCGTAGCCACACTTTACAAAGTTTTTCTCAATTGCCAGCAGTTGCTCATCCATCTCCTGGAACAAAAGCCAGCAGTCAGGAAGTTTGCTGTCTTCTGAGTTCTGGATGATTTGGATCTGAAGGCTCATGCATCTGCAGGAAGAGAGGAGGCTCAGCAACTGCAGGGACAGGGGAGGCTCAGCGCCTGCAGGGACACAGGGGACTCATGCACCTGCAGGGACAGAGGGGGCTCAGCCCTGCAGGGACAGAGGACAGAGTCCTCTGCAGGGCTGTGGCTTTGAAGTTTCTGCCTAGAGTCAAAGCCCAGGACCCTGGTGACACGCTCACTCTCCAGGGTCTGCCCAGGGACTCTGGGTCATGCACCTTCAGCCTTCCTCACACACTGGAGTTGCGCAGTCTCAGGAACGAAGAAGTCAGAGACTAGCAGACCTGCCCCTGACTTGGTATTGATTTGCAACTAAGAACATACCCCTAAATCACCCAGAAGTGAAAAGAAAATCCATCCAAAATGTCTGAGATGGAACTGAAGGGACACTGCCAGTGGGCCCGGAGCACAGGCACCAGGGCAGCTGTGGGCAGCTCCTGTGCGGAGAGCACCGAGGAGAGCAGGTGGAAGCTGGGGACATGGAGAAGAGCCCCTGCAGCGGTCAGGGAGCCAGCGGCCGCTGCCTCTTTGAAAAGATCCTGTGAGCAGGGCCCGAGATCATGCTCGGAGGAAGAGGGAGGCTCCGAGGCCCACCACGCTGGCTGAGGCTGAAGGGGCTCCTGGAGCCAGGCGAAGCTCGCTGCCTGGGGAGGGAGCACTCCGTGCTCCCCCCAGCCTCCCAGCCAGGCCTCGGCCCTGCTGTGGAGCTCTGGGGCCCAGGGCAAGCAGAACCCGGGTGCTCGAGGCCCTGGAGATGCGTGGAGAGGCTGTGCTCCGTCAGGTCGGAGCCTGTGTGGCCTTGGGAGACCCGCGGAAGTCGACTGGCAGGGCAGCGGCCAGCTCTCGGGGACGGTGCTGCTACCTGGCTTCCAGGTCGGTGCAGATGGACTCCAGGACGCAGGCTCGGTTGGGCCTTTCTTTCTGGAGGACGCTGAGGGTGTCTATGAGCTTCTTAAATAGGCGGTACACCTGGGGACACAGGCCATGCTGTCACTGTCCTGCCTGCCCAGCCCAGGGGACCGCAGCCTCCGCAGCACCGCCCTCGTTCTCCTCACCGCGGCTTCCTTCCCGTGGTCTTCTGAGGACAAGACGGCGTCGGCCAGAGTCAGTGTCAGACTATGCCAGAACAGTTCACTCCCGCCTAGCTGCTGCGCCTTCTCCAGCATCTTCTTGGCTTGCCCGTGGTTCTTCTCCTTGTTGGCCAGCTGAGCGAGGAGGAGCAGGCACTGAGCCTCCGCACAGGGGTCATCGAGCTCCTAGGGGCAGAGGCGGGTGTGGAGAGGGGAGCACAGGTGAGCCTGGCCCTGGGCACTTCCCTGGCAGAGGAGAGGCCTGCGTTTGCCCTTGGAGTAGGACCCTTGCCTGTCCAGGGGCTGGGGACTGTCACAGCCCTGCAAAGCTGAGGACCAAGCCCATTCCCTGCAGCGTCTTCCAGAGTGGCTCCTGTTGCCGACAGAGCAGTCACTGCCTGGGCTGGTGGCCCGACAGTAGCCCACGGAGGGCGCAGGTGCCCTGAGGTGGGGCGTCCATCTGCTCCAGGCTCCCTGTGTAGGCCACCGTCCTGCTGCCTGAGGCCTGCGGCCTTCTGTGGAGCTGCATTGGCCCTGCTTCCCACAATGGCTACCTAACTCTCCGACTTCACTAGGTGGGAACACGGTGGACACCACCTGGCCCTCGAGGGTCAGGTGTGAGTGTGAACCAGGTGCATCCTGGGAGAGGCCTGTGGCGAGCCGTCTGTGCAGCACACGCCAGCTGCCTGAGACTCCTGGGTGCTGGCTGGACCATGCCCTAACCCTCCTGCTTTCAGGGCTCCAGCTTGGGGTGAAGGGCTCTGAGTCCAGGCCTCGACGTTTCACAGTGCCCAGAAAGGCCCAGGCAGCTCAGGGTCCAGTCTCACCCTCATTGCCCAGTGGCCTGCAGAGCACATGGTAAAAGCCAGGGAAGGAGGGCAATTGGTGTTCAGAAGGAAGCAGCGTGCTGTGGCAGGCAGGGCGAGCTGGAGGGGACGGCACTGGGCCAGCACCTCACGGACAGCAAGAAGGCCCTGGCTCCTGGCCTGGGGGTGTGCTCTGGGCAAATGTGGAGCCAAGGGTCACTTGGACAGAGACAGGCAGCTGCACATGCCTGTGCCCCACTCCCCTGTGCTGCCTGACTCCACACCCCCTGTGTCTTCTGACGCCCTCACCACCTGTCCTAACTCTGGGATGGAGCCTGGCCTGACCAGGCTCTCCTGGCTGACATCACTGTAATCTTCTCTTTTCCTGGAATTCTCCACAAGTGCCAGGCTCTCTGTCCTGTGCTCAACCCAAAACCAGGCCGACAGTGGGCCTGCCCTGTGTAGGGGAGGCACCAGCGGGTCCTCCCAGCCTGCCTCTGACAAGGCCGCTGTGCATGGCAGCAGGCCCGGGAGGACCCAAGGGCCCTGCCATGTCCAGGGCACGGGCTTCCAGGGTTGAGACCTGCAGGACCAATCCCAGGAGTCTGCACCCACGTGGGGCCACAGATGTGCACACAGTCCTGTGGACAGCCACTCCTGGCTGCTCGGAGGAAAGTGGGCTTCTCCAAGCCCAGCAGAGAGAAGCATGGTGCTCTGAGCCTGGGAGGCCTAAGTTGCAGCATGGACACTGATTTGAGCCCTCCCGATGCCCCTGGGGATCTCAGAAGGCCACTGAAGCCGGGCAATCCAGAGCCATGTGAGGACACAATGAAGCAACCAAGACTAGACCACAGCGACCAGGGCCAGGCGGCCCTGCATGGAGTCTGTCTTCTGGGACCAAGATGCTCTCTGGCAGAAGATCCTCCCCACACAGCCTGAGAATGTGAGGAAGCCAAGAGTCGGGTAGCCATGGAAACCCAAGGGGGGTAAACAGGCAGCAGAACAAACAGAAGTGACCGGGAACAGGCGCTCTCGTACCCCACACCAAGTGCACTAAAGAAAACAGCAGAAAGACAGCCAGGGACAGGAGAGCAGCCTTCCAGAGGACGCGTCCCAGGAAGGCACCACGTGCACCTTCCACAACAGAAAGACACAAGGCAGACTCAGAAGGGACAGGCCTGGCTCCCAGACAGAAGCATCCCACCTGCGCATGTGGGGGAGCTGCCTCAGAAGGCCTCGGCTGCGGCTCCCTACCTGGAAAGCCAGGTAAGCCTCCGACAGGAGCAGCCGGGCAGGCTGGTACAGGTGCATCTCCAGCAGGACCTCGGCCTTGAGCAGCCACAGCTGTGGGTAGGATGTTCCGTCCAGGCCCCTCCCCGTCTCTCCATTTATCTTCAAAATCTGTAAGACACCGAGGTCCAGGCCTGTGTCCCCCTGCCCCAGCCTGGCCAAGGAGGCACGGGGGCCAGTGTGAAGCCACCACTGCAGGAGGACGGTGCTCGGGCGGCTTGGGATGCTCTCGGCTCCACCTATGCCCAGGGCCAGGTCTCGGCTCCGCCTGTTTACCCGACAAGCACCCGCTTCCCTCAAGCCCACCCAAGCCCCCCACTGGCTGGGAGGCTCTGCACCCCAGGGCTCAGGCACCTTCCTACCAGGTCCCCAGCGTGGACCCTGGTTCCCAGGAGTGCCCCCAGCCTGGCATCCTGGGAGCCGGGGCTCTTCACCAAGAGCACGCTGTGTGGAAAGTTACTTTCCCTTCTGGGCAAAGCTGTAGGGGTGAGCCGGATGGCCTGGAGCGGGGAGCCCGCAGTCAGACAGCAGGGCCTTGAGAGGCCAGCTGGCTCCAGGGGAGTCCCTCCTCCCTGACTTCTCTCACTTGCTGCCCGGGCCCGGCACACCTGTTCCCTGGTGGCCTGTGGTGCACATAAATGCCCTTCCCTGAGGACCTGCAGGATTCCAGGAGGACCATATTCCAGGAGGCCTCTGGGTTTCCCCTGAACCCAGCAGAGGAGATCCGGCAGTAAGCACTAACTTCATCCTGGCTCCTGGGCGCCCACTGCAGGTTGCACAGCAGCCCGTCAGAGCACGCCGGGCTGAGCAGTGGCTACCTTGTCCTGCGCGATGAGTGGCTTGGCCTCCTCTGGCTGGCTGGGAGCCGCAGGCTCCATAACCACCGGCAGACTCTCGTCCAGGACGGGCTCCTTGTTCTTCTCCTTTCTCAGTGCCATCTCCTTCCTGCAGCTGGGGTGAGATGGACACGCAGTGCAGTGACCATGGTCACTTTCACCAGCATCGAAGAGGCCATCACAACGGCCACAAGAAGCCGCCATCCACATGTGCAAAGAGACTGAAAATGTCCCTTGGACTTGGCAGCCGTCGGCTCCCAGATTCACGTCTTGGGCTCGTTTTCTCTGCAGAACTACTTCACATCCTGACTCAGACTCCACATGCCCCATGGAGAGAGGCTGTGCTCCTCGGGTGCCCGCGTGGAGTGCCCGGGTGCCTCCTGCCCCTCACCACCAGCCCCTGGTTCTGCACGTCCAGAGCTGTCCTCCTCACAGTGGACCAGCAGTCCGGAGCTCATCCCAGGCCTGCCAATCCCTCACCTGCACAGGGCCCTTCCTTCAGGACCTTGGACACGTCCCACCCCCGCCCCCACCCCCGGTCCTCTCCTGACCACCTGCACCTTGTCAGGAGTCCCCCATGGTGCCCCACTGTGGGGCACACCCCTTGCCTGTCACACAGCCCACCCTTAGCCCTGCACGAAACTGTACACAGCCGGAGCTCACCAGTGAGCCCACGAGAGGGGAGGGTCAGCGGGGCCCAGGGTTTCAGCAGCTGCGACCTTGAGGTCAGCTGGGGGCCGTGAACCAGCCTTGGGATGTCCCCCATGTTGCTGGAGGCCTGGCAGCTCCCAGGGGCCAGTGAGGACTGGACCAATGGATTATGTGGCTCGAGAATGCAGAACTAATGTCGGACATGGACATTCTCACCATGGGCTGCACTGTGGACATGTGGATAGCATATGATTCCCTTTTAACAAAAACTGTGCATTTTTATATCATGGGGAAAGTGTGTTTTTATATCCTGTGGGTCACTCCAAATGATGGGCCAGCAGTAACCCCTTTCTCCTTTGCTTGAGGAAACTCACATAAGGAACGGAGTGCTTTGTGGAATACAACAACTCCCAAGGGGTCTCTGGGTCCTGGTGGGTCCGGCCAGGGGGCCGCTGGGCTCTGCAGACCTCTGGCACCTCTGAGAGATGGCCCAGCACCTGTGCTGGGGCTCTCCCAGGCCCTGTCCCTTCCTCCTACTGTCCCTCCTGAGCATCCACCTGGCTCCCGTGTGCACACATCCCCAGGCTGTCCCTGCAGGTGCTGTCCGCAGGACCTCCAGGTCACGGGGCCTCTTGGAGTCCTCTGCCTGGTCCTTCTCTGCAGTGAGCTCTGGCCTTGCTGCATGGGGCCCAGGAGTGAGTGCCCTGCCCTGGGGACAGCACACACCTGGCCTGCTCCAGGTCATAGATGTACGTCTGCCCGACCAGCGCCTCCTGGTGAGTGGCCGCTGCGGTCAGCCTCAGGTCCCAGCACACGCAGGCAAGTCTGGGGACAGGTGGATAGGAGAAGGGATGGGTTACACAGGCTGTGGTCAGTGGGGACGGTTGGTGGGGGCAGAAGCCCTGGGCTTGGTGAACATGGCGAGGTGGTGGGTGGAGCAGAATCACACGCTTTGCTGACATTTTCAATGATTCTTAAACCAAAGCAGAATCATTAGAGAACAATGGTCAGGCTCACCACCTGCTCATGCTCGTCCCTTGTCACTGATGGCCACGGTCACCCTCTGTGAGAGCACCGGGCATGAGCCTGCGCCAGAAAGCTGTTCTCAGTGTCCCCTCCAAAACGCTGTCAGTGGACGTGAGGCAGCCTCTCTGGAGGCCGTCCCATCACTGTCTTTTACCCTCCCCTCCTGCTCCTCAGGCCATGCTTCGCCCTACTGTGCGCTTCCTTAGCGTGGTGGAAACCTCACACCACCCTCTTTATGTTCAAGTTCCTTGACCTTCCTGGATCAGAAGCCTGGGGATTCGCTGTCTACACAGCACTCAGCCCTTGGCCTGCCCGGATCACAAGCCTGGGGATTCGCTGTCTACACAGCACTCAGCCCTTGGCCTGCCTGGATCACAAGCCTACGGCACTCGGCCTAGGTGTCCACATTTCAAACATCCTCTCCGAGCAGCTGGGGCACCCCGGCCGCTCCACGCTCCCCAGCCTCCCTGGAGCACAGGAGGTACACACACCGCAGGCGGTAGAGGTCTGCCAGGCTCCGGCTGTCCACCACGACGCTGGCCAGGAGGACGCCCAGCTGCAGGACGGGGATGGTGAGCTCGTGCAGGAACATGGCCTGCAGGGCCGAGACCAGGCGGTCCATGTAGTACAAGGTGTACGTCTGCGGAAACAGCGAGCCGCTCCGTCACGGCGGGGGCAGCACCGCGCCCGGCACGCAGGGGCCGCGGGTCCGTGGGAGGGGCCACGGCTCTCTTCTGCTCTGTCCTGTGCAACGACCTGAACGCATGGGCACCGAGAGCAGTGGGCGACCTCGGGCACACCCACTGTGTCCATTCCCAGAGGCCCGCTCGGTCCTGGCCTCCCGCCAGCCTGCTGGTCCACCCGAGTGGCTTTCCTCAAGGACACGCACTGCTTTAAGATCTGACGGGAAAGAGGACAGGCGGGTCCTGTGGGGTGGGCCGAGCTGGCTGCGCTGGCCCGCACTCCGCGTGAGGAGCAGGCCGATGCAGCGGCAGCAGGGCCGCTCTGGAGAAGTCTCCTGGGGGGGGGCGGCCGGGCTCCTCCGCCCGCACAGGCGGGGGTGGGCGGCCGGGCTGGCACACAGGCGTGTGCTGTGGCGGTGGAACACCGCGGCACTTCCAGGAGAGCCCTGACCCGCAGAGATCGCCAACTTCCTCTCCGCCAAACGACCCCATGGAGGGCGGGAGGCAAACCGGGCAGACGGAGGCTGCTGCAGCTGGGAGAGGAGGGCATGCCACGGCCAGCGTCCGAGGAGGGTCAGCTGGCTGCTCCCGAGCACCCACTCTCCACAGCACAGACGCTGCTGCCCCCATGCGGCCTGCCAGGAGCCAGGACCTGGCCACAGAGCTCCGGCCACGGCGGCATCCGGCCGCCGGCGCCTCCCCGTTGCTGAGGACCCCGGTGTGCCGCGGAGACTTCCTGGAAGGCAGGAGTGCCCTCTAGATGCGGGGACACTGAGCCCGGCAACCAGGTTCCAGGTGCGCCGGCCATGGGCTGGAAGCTGCAGCGTCCCCGCGGGAGACAGGGCCAGCAGACCGCGTCTGTCACGGTGCAGGCGCTCTGCACACAGACGGGAGCGGCCACGTGCCCTGCAGTGTGGTGGACCCAGAAGGAAGCCAGCCCGTGCTGATGGATCCGTGACTGGGCTCCCGGGGAGCCAAGCCAGGCAGATGCAGTGGGTTGTGCTAGGCCCAGAGACGTGGTCCTCCTCCAGGACCTGGGAGGCCACACAGCCAGGCGGGCTGGGAGGCTCCACCAAGAGGAGGTGTCCAGGATGCAGTCCCGGGGTCCCTAAGGCGGGTGGAGGAGGATGTGACCGGGAGAGGAGCTGGTGGCCAGGGCGTGGAGCAGGCTGGGGAGGCAGGAGGGGCCTCCCGGCTGACACAGGTGCTGGGGTCTGTGCCCCTGGTTTGTGCTTGGTGCCCGGGCACAGGTCCCTGGGTGGGCGTGGGAACAGGGCTTCGGGGTGCTGAGTGCTGCCTGGCCAGCAGGCGGACAGGCCCTGCTTACCGGCTTCTGGATGGTGGTGGAGTTCACGGTGTAGTCGCTCTTGTCTTGCCTGAGCGCGGTCAGCAGTTCCTCGGGGCAGGAGTAGGAGGCCCACTCCTCCACGGTGGCTGGCAGATCTTCAAGCTGCTTGCTGGGGGCCGAGGCCTGAGACTGGGTAGGTGAGGACGCAGATTTGCATTAAAGAACGAAGTTCAAAATAGATGCCTGTCTCCCCGCCTGGACGTGGGCAGTGACCTCAAGGAAATAGTGCCTTCCGCACAGCCGCAGGGGTGGGCCGTACCTACCTGGGACGGGCTGAGAGATTTGCTCCATGGAAATGTCACAGGCCAGGCTATGTGGGCAATGACTAAACAGACTCCATTCTGCTCTGAGACTCCAGGTTATGTAGGACATGAGCTTCTCCCATGGGAACACCCACCTCTGTACCTATCAACAACTGCTTAGCTTCTCCCATGGGCACACCTGCCACTGCACCATCATCAGGAACTTAGCGTGACATGTTTAACGATGCTAAACGGCGATTCTTACATGATGAAAAATTGTTCTCTTTTGATTCCTACATTAGTAACCAATAGTAACCATTCTGTAGTTTGCACCTAGGTAAGGGTCATTTTGACCCACTTCCCCCCCTGCTGATGATTTCATGATGTAAGTTTGTAATTTCAAATGATAGCAACAGACACTTATGATTGATGTGATTTTTGGCGTAAGAACCCCTCTAACCCCGTGGTCGGGGCTGTTCTCCCAATAGCCATCTTTGGGGCATTGTGAGAGACGGTCAGCCGGCCAGCTTAGTAAAGACCTCAAATTGGACTTCTCAGTGGTGATCGGTCTGTTAAGTTGTGCCCCACGACACTACCCACCCCGATGCCCCAGGCACACTGGCCCTGCCTGCCCTCCACCTCCACAGCTTCCACACCAGGGCCACACGACTTCCTGTGCACCAGACAGCCTCCGGCCCCGCTGCCCATTGGCACCGAGGAAACTCGGCCGCGCAGCACGGTTCTGCCTGGGCTGCCAGGCTCAACGGCCCACAGGTCTCATGCACCGGGCGCGGGAGCCATGAGCCTCTGGCCACAGGCAGCGTTTCTCCACCTGCTTCAGCTCAGGGAGGAGACAATATTTAGGACAAAGGTCCCGTGTGCCCTAGCGGCTCCCACAGGAGCTTCTCTCCTGGTCCCCCCACCCAGGGCCTCGGGTTGCTAAGCTGGCTCACCAGGGCACAGGGTTACTGCTCAACCCTGGGGAAGGCCAGTCAGCCTCCATTGTACAGAAGAGGGAATCAGAGTAGAGGAGGTCACAGACCCTGACCTGAGAACCAGGGAGGCTGTGGGGCCTCACCTCTGCCTCCGGGGAGGGTGTGTTTGTGGGAAGGCACCCTCACCTGCTTCCCATCCTTGGCCTTCTCCTTCTCCTCCTTGACCTTCTCCTTCTCTTTACCTTTCTCCTTCTCTTTTTTAGATAATGACATATGTGAACTGGTTGCTACTAGAATTCTATTTTCCAGAATGGATTTTCCTGCTGTCAGCAAAGACATCTGGGGAAAAACAAGGCCCAGTTGGCAGCATTAGAAGCAGGCCAGGCCCATGACCTCCTGCACCTGGCCCGGGGCTCCTGGCTCTCAGGGCGTCGCTCTGCTGTGGTCAGGCCAGGAGCTGCCAGAGTGGAGCCTCTGGGGGCTTGGGCCCCCAGTGGCTGTGTAGCCCAGGCCCATGAGCACACAGGGGTGTCCCTGGGTGGGTGCAGCTGGACAGCCTCACACTGAGGCTTTCCTGTGGACAAACCTTGGTGGCCAGGCCTGGGTAGGGACGATGGTGGCTTCCCCGGGAATCTCAATGAAGAGGGACTGCCAGGACAGAGGCACCTCTTCCAGATAGGACTTGGGTGTCCAGCAAGGAAAGGACAGCTGGCCCTCGAGGCGGCCTGTGTCCCCACAAAGTGAGGGAGGTAGGCCTTTAGTGAGGTGCAGGTGGCGACCCTGCTGGAGGTGGGCCTGGAGTGGGGACAGGCGAGCTCCCGGTCCTTCCCACGGCTGGGGGTGCCCCCTTGTCCCTCACCTGTCGGGGGCTCTAGGATCACTTGTTCTCAGAAGACAGGCCTGTTCTGGTGGGCACTGCCCACAGGGCCTGGGAGAGCCACACTCGGGCAGTCCCCAAGGGCAAGGGCGGGAGACCAGACAGAGCTGCCCTGGTCCCCACAGGGAGGGAGCGGTGGAGAAGGGCAGGAGGAGGCCCTGCACAGCGGGGGGTGGAGTCAGAAGAAGGTTCTGGAAGCCACGAGTATTGATGGGAAGACAGCTGCTCTGTGGGTGGCCTCGGCTGGGACACTGTGGGCAGTGGCTGGGCAGACGGGGCTGGGGTGGATTTGGGAAGCAGCAGGGGAGCTGGAGGCAGCTCCTTCCTGGGAGAGCCTCCAGGTAAGAGAAGTGCCCGAGGGCCGTTCGCAGGGGAAGACTCGTGGGTCTCCCATGGGGTTCGCCCTGGAAGCCCCCGGACGACCTTCTCAAAGGACGCAGCAGATGCGGCCCACAGACTCTGGTCCAGGAGATGTGGGCCAAGACCCACCTGCCACATGTGCCTGAGGAAGGCGCAGGCCACGAGGCAGTCATCCTGGTGGTGGGCAGAGCTGGGGGTCAGCATCAGCGCCCTTAGGACATGCACGCAGGCCAGCGCCTCCAGCTGCTTCACAGTCCACAGCTGCTCCCAGGAGACAGGCTCCTCCTGGGTCACAGGGTCTTCTTCTGTTGGGATCTGAATGGAGGCACCCTCCCCTGCAAACAGGGTGCCTGGGCTGAGTGCACCTCCAGACTGGGTGCCTGTGGGCCAGGGACCACCCCTGTCCTGCCTCCTGCTTGCTGGCTCCTTTCAGCAACCTGCCCTCCACCAGGCCCTCGGAGGGGACCCCCCGGGAGGTCTCTTCAGATCCAGTTGCTCCCCAGTGTCCTGACCTTCCGTCCTAGGCCTGGGGAATGCAGGGGGCTCCTGACCCCTGTGCCTGGCTGGCGTCCTGCGGCCCTGGGGCTTGCTCTCAGCCTGGCCAAGGCCGGGCATGTGCCAGCTGTGGCGACCTCCCTGGAGGTCGGGGGTGAGGTCGGGGTGGGCCTGGGGCCTGGCTCCTGCAGGTCAGCAGGGCTGCGGGAGCATGAAACCTGACCTTGTGGCCAATACCATGCCCTGCTGCTGGGACACAGCCTGGGCTCAGCTGCCCTCGGCTGAGGCTGCTCTTGCTGAAAGGCCTCCTCTGTGGAGGCTGAGGCCTGCCCCGTCACCTCCCGAGGAGCAGCGCTGTGCATCACAGTCCTGGCCGAGGGGTCCCTGGGCTGGACTCAGAGTTCCCTCAGGTATCCACAGCTGCGGCCTCCCTGTCGTCCTGACCCAAGCACCTCACCACTTCCCCCAGGGCATGCCATCTCTGAGGAGATCTCTGTCCATTCTGACAGCAGGCTCAGGCCGTGGCCACTAGGCCAGTGGCCCTGACCAGGCCAGCACCATTCGGTGCTTCAGGGAGCCCACAGGCTGCAGCTGACCCTGCACGTGCGTCTAGGGTCTGAGCGTTCCTCCTCTGCTCGGGCTGGGTCATGGCAGGCCTGCAGGGTGACCTGTGGGCCTGCTCACAGGGAACTCTGTTCCCTGGTGTCCCTGGGTTGGTGCCTGGGCACCCCCTGGACGATCTGGCCTCAGCAGCCTCCCCATGTCTCCTCAGCAAGCCTTCCCTCACCCCAAGCCCTCCTCGGCCTCCAGAGTCACAGACGGGTGGGGAGGATGCACGGCCTGACCGGACCCTGAGGGAGGAGGTGCCCTCCCTGACTGAGCGGGTGCAGCCTCTCGCCTCATTGCCCATGTGGCCCAGAGAGGCAAGGCCACCTGGCCCGGTCCTGAGCACGGTCTGAGGTGGTCAGGGCCTCCGCAGCCCCCGCTGACCTGCCCAGCACACGTGCTGCTTACAGGAAGCCAAGTGCTCCGAGCGGGGCTGGGCGAGCGGCTTGGGACCCGCAGCCTGCAGAGCCCCCGCGGGGAGGAAGCCGCAGGCTGGGCGCCTCACCCTCTGGCCCCGGCTCCGGCTTGGGGCTGTCTCTGGTGGGTCTCATGGCCATCAGGAGCTCCACTGCCCAGTTGAGGTGGAAGACCACGTCTTCGAGAGGAAATTGCTGGTGGTACAACCACTGGCTGAACTCCACCACCAGGTCCACCTTCTGCCACGCGCTCTCCGGCTTCTTGGGGAGGAGACAGAGCAGCAGCTACAGGCTGCACGCTGGCCAGCACGTGGGCAGCTGGCATTGAAGACCCGCCCGGCAGCCTGGGACGGTCACCTGAGGACCACCTGACGCGCACTGTACTGCGGTCACCATGGAGATGGCTTCCACTGGGACTGGTTTTGCAGGCTGCGGTGTGGACAGGACGTGGCAGGAGGACTAGCACAGCCTACGGCCTGGCATGGTGCTGGCCCATGACCGCCCGTCACGGGGATGGCACTGCCTGGCTGCCCTCCAGCCAACGTTGGCCACCTGGGCCTGCTCACCTGCTCCCCAGGACCCCTCTGGCCTTCTGTGTGGCCCAGCCTCACTGTATCACTCACGCCAGCAGCAGTGGTGGCTGTGGGTCCTACTGCCCCTGATCTGCACTCTCTGAGCACACACCTGTGCCCATTTATCCTGCCACACACCTTTGGGATGGGGCCAGCCAGATGCCCGGAACTCACCCCATGGGGTGCGGAGCACAGACAAAGAAGAACCTTGCCAGGGCCTCAGGGGTGTGCAGCTCTCGGGATGGGGTGACAGGCACCAGGGACAGGCCACATCAGGAGGGCAGAGGCCAGGTCCAGGGAGCAGTGTCTGGAGAGCACTGCAGGAGGGCCCAAAGTCCTGGCAGGTTGGGGCAGGGGGACTGGGCAGTAGGAGGGAGGCCAGGGGCCAGGTCACCATGTTTGGGCAGGAGAGCACAGAGGGCAGTGGGAAAGAATTGGAGTGGCCAGACAAAGGAGGATGGGGTAGGAACCATGGCTCACAGGGCGTGATGGAGATTTAAGGCCCAGGGAAAGAGGCAGTGCAGCCACGTGGGAGTGAGGCAAGGGGAACGAGAGTGCCGGGGCAGGTGTGTGGTCCTGCAGGTGGAGGACTGGGGGAGGGTGCAGGTGCCGGGGCAGGTGTGTGTCCTGCAGGTGGAGGCCTGGGGGAGGGTGCAGGGGCCGGGGCAGGTGTGTGGTCCTGCAGGTG
>JAJEJO010051245.1:197447-209518 GCA_020662805.1 Glaucomys volans
GGGAGGGTGCAGGGGCCGGGGCAGGTGTGTGGTCCTGCAGGTGGAGGCCTGGGGGAGGGTGCAGGTGCCGGGGCAGGTGTGTGTCCTGCAGGTGGAGGACTGGCCTTGGTGTCAGTGGTGCATGATATTTCCCAGGATTTCTGCTCAGGGGGCTCAAAGATGCTTGGCTCTGGGTTTCCTTCAGCATCCTCTGCCCTAACAGCCTCCATTCTTGCAGTGGCCTCTACCTCTCTCTACCTGAAGCTGTCCAGCAGGAGAATTGCAAGGGACAAACACCCTCGTTGTCCAGAAGCAAGGCCAGTGCCTCCCCACACGACTTCTCGCTGAGCCCTCATCTCTGTGCTGCTGATGGGCCTGGCCTGGCCAGTGGCAGAACTGTGTTGGGACTTGGGTAGCCTCCTCGCCAGTCCACCACCCCTCACTAAGGGATGCTCTGGACCCAGCAGCAATCTGACATCTTCATGGCGGATGTGCCCAGGGCCCCAGAAGTTGCCCCACACAGAAAAGCCGTCTATGACACCTGACCACTGTCCATGGCGCAGACCTTCAGCTCAGCCCAGGCCCCTGGCCCCCAGGACCAGGTCTTCAGGTGGGTCCCTGTGGGCCTCCCTTGGGAATCACATGCATTGACTCAGCGGCCAGTGCCCACCCTCCCCTACCCACTGGACGCGGGGTGCCAGGTGCAGCCTCTGGGGTGGCAGGGCAGCAAACCTCCCGGGACCCCAGGTCCTGCAGTGCTGTCCCTGGGTCTCAGGTGCTGCAGCAGTGGGGCTACCGGGGAGTGCCGGCCTCTGCCCTTGGGGCCTCACCAGTCCTCCCAGGCTGGCCCAGGCGCCTGGGGGCCAGCCAGCCTCTCAGGCAGCTGGTCCCTTCCAGGGTCTTGCCCAGAGTCCCACCATGCCCTCTGTGTGGCCTGCCCGGCGGACTGACCTGCAGGGCCTGGATGGCGCTCTCATAGCAGGCCAGCACCCCACATACGTTCCTCGAGTTCAGGGCCAGGCGGTGCCACATGTGTGCCAGGTAGTCCTCGCTTTCATCCTTGAACTTCTGGATTTCCATGGTAAAGTTCTGGCCGAGTTTGGCTTTCACGATGACCATATGCTTGAAAATCAACCTGAAGAAAAGGAGAGCCGTCTGCGGGGAGCCGGCAGGGGCATAGGGAGCCTGGGCCTTGGGTGGGCAGTGCGGGCGCAGGGCCGGACTCACAGGCGGTGGGCGGTGCGGGGCAGCACGTGGACAGCCTCGTCCAGCACCTTGAGGCCACCCTCCCAGTCGTCCTGGTCAGCGTGGCTGTGGAAGAGCAGGCCATAGAGGGCAGCACGCAGCGTGAGGTCATCCTCAGTCCCTGGGCAGGAGGTGCAGTGGCCTCAGAGGGGCCCGGCCCTCTGGCTGCTTGCCACCCCTGGCCACTGGCCTCTGGCCTCCTGGGACCTCCCACCACGGCAGTCCCTGATCCGGACCCTCAGCGCCCAGGTGCTGGAAGGCAGCGCTGTCCTGCGGGGTGATGTGCAGGAGGCTCAGGGGCATCAGCAGAGGGGAGCCAGATTCTTGTGTCACCTGGCTGGTCCCTGCTGCTCCCTCCTGTGGCTTTTGGGGACCTTGTTGTAACAGAAGTGGCCTGGAGTTTGGGTGTGTGAAAGGTCAGCATGTGGGACACAGGGACACCCTAAGATTGGAGGGACTCGGGTCACACAGCTCGTTTCCAGGAGGCGGGCTTCTCCAGCAGGGCTTTTCCAGGAGGCGGGCTTCCCCGGTGTGCAGCCTGGCTGGACCTGACTGGACCAGGCTGGACACTGCCACTGTCCACGCCTGAGACCCTGGCTCTCTTGGTGTTTGCACCTGCGTTTGTGACCCCCCTGCACCTCTGCTTGCTCACAGAAGTGGCTTAGTGGGACTCGTGGGCCGGACCACCCTGCCTTCAGGGGCTGCCCACCCTCTGTGGGCTCAGAGCAGAGCAGGACCACCCTTCCAGGCTGGACGGTCCATGTCTTGGTGAGGAGCCTGTCACTTCCAGTGTCCTCCTGGTGTGCAGCCCCTCCTCCTCCACCTGGCCTGCACCCACATCAGGCCAGGCCCGAGTCCACACCTCCCTGGAGCTTCTCAGACTGCGGCCCTCCACGCCGGGTCTCTGTGGAAATCCCAGCGCTTGTCTTGTCATTTAGAGACTCTCAAAATAAGGAGAGCAGAAGGCCTTCCTCCCAGCGCCTACCCAGCACCACCTGGGGCAGGCAGCAGGTGCTGAGGGTGGGCCGTGGCCACGCACACAGGTGTTCCCGGCCCAGGCAGGGAGCATGGAGCTTCCTTCCCCTTTTGAGGTGGTTCTCTTAATTTCTCCAGAGTCAGAGTGCTGGGCCAAAAACCGAGCATGGGCATGGCTGAGAGGGGGCCCTGGCAGGAGTGCCCAGTGTGGTCTTCACGCTCTGCTGGCCACTGGGTCTTGGGCCATGACACTCTGACTAACGCAAGCATCTGCGCACCACGGAATCTAAAGTTCGGCTGCCAAGTTGGTGCAAAGTGTTTCCCAACTTCCTTTTTAATTTTCTGCTTCCTCCTTTTCAGGAGGTCCCATTTTCCCCCTGGGAAAGCGCACCTTGCCACAGGTTCTGCGACGCCCAGTTCTGCTGAGACTGCCCTGCTCGGCTCTCCATCTGGCGCTGGTTTCCCTGGGAGGAGCCGCCTCCGCCTGCCGTCCGGGTCGGCCACGGGCCCGCGGCTTCCCACCCCAGGCTTCCTCTGCACCCCCCTCCTGAGGTCGGGCCTTAGTACTCCAATTATCCGTAGCCACATTTTTAAAAAATTTAAGTCAATTATCTCTCTAAACAGTCTCTACAGCGCTCAAGGCTGGGACCACCTTCCTGGTCCACGGGGTTTGAAGACCCACGCAGCACGGGCGCGGTCTCCTGATTGAGGGGGAGGCCTACTTTTTGGGAGATCTTCACTTGCTCCGTAATCTGGAGCTGGAGTCGCAGAGGGGCCTTCTGCTGCTTTAAGGTCAGCGTGCTTCTCTTCCTTATCTAGAAGTGACTCTCCCCATGTGTGTGGTAGAGGGCGAGATCTAACAGCATGTGTGACCTATCTGTCAGAGAGACCTGGAGGCCCACACTGGCCCTGGACCCAAAGGGTGTGGCCTGCGTAAGACTGGAGCCCAGCCCTGGCCTCCTTGGCCCGCGGTGATGGTGCTGAGGAGTGAGGCCAGGCGCCTCGGCAGAGGGCGTGGGCTCTAAAGGCACAGAACTCCGGAACCAACCGCCCCAAGTCCTTCCCCCCTCGCCCCGAGCACAGAAGTCCTGCCCACCAACCTGGGGGAAAGTGGCCCTCAGCCACCGTCCTGCTGCTCTGGAAGTCCGCCGTGGGCCACTGGTGCAGGAGCAGCGTGCTTCCTTTCACCTGCAGGGACGGGGAGGGGCGCAGGCTGGAGGGCAGCGTGCCTCTCAGGAGGCCCACGCTCGCTGGACCCACTGGACACAGTCCTGGAACTCTGGCCAAAGCAGTCAGGCAAGAGAAGAGGACTGAAGGAACGCAAACGGGACAAGCGAGAGTCAGACGACCTCTGCTGGCTGACCACACCGTCCCACGTCTGGAAGACCCAAAAACTCCACCTGAAGACGAAGTCCATAAAAGAATTCAGCGAAGTCACAGATACAAGATCAAAACTCATAAATCCACAGCTTTCCTATACTCCAATGATGAATCTGCTGAAAAAGAAATTAGAAAAACTATTCCTTTTACAAAAGCCTCAAAAAAACACAAAACAACTTGGCAATAAATCTAACAAAGGAGGTGAAAAATCTCTATGATGAAAACTACAGAGCACTGAAAACAGAGATTGAGGAAGATTAAAAGGTAGAAAGGCTCCCATGTCCACGGATAGGCAGAATTAATATTGTTAAAATGTTCACACTACCAAAACTAATGTAGAGATTCAATGCAATACCCATCAAAACACCAATGACATTCTTCACAGAATTAGAAAAAACAGTTCTAAGATTCATTTGGAAGAATAAGAGATCCAGACAAGCCAAAGCAATCCCAAGCAAGAAGAGCAATGCTGGGGCAGCACGGTGCCCATTCTCCACCCTGCGGCAGAGCTCCCGTGGTAGACAGCGTGGCACGGGCCCCAGAGACAAGAAGACCATTGGAATAGAAGGGAAGACGCAGACAAACCCACACTCTCAGCCAGGGGATACTTGGCAAAGGCACAAAAATCGATGTTGGAGAAAAGATAGTCATTTTAACAATGGTGCTTGGAAAACTGGATATCCACACGTAGTAGAATGGAATCAGATCCCTCTCTCTCACTCTGCACAAAAGTGAGCTCACAGCGGATCAAAGACACAAGAATTAGACCAGAAGCTTTGCAACTGCTTAGAAGAGAAGGTCGGGCCAACACTGCACATGTTAATGCGGACACGGACCCTCAACGAGACCCCTAAAGCTCAAGCACTAAACCTAGAACCAATGAATGTCACAAATTAAAAAGCACAGCAAAAGAAATGACTGGCTGCGTGAGGACAGAGCCTACAGAATGGGATAAAATCTTTGCCAAATACTTGTCTAATGGGGAATTAATATATAAAGAATATATAAAGAACCCCCAAAACTTCATACCAAAAATCCAAATACCCGGTCACAAAATGGGCAAAAGAAATAAACAGACATTTCTCAAAAGAAGAAACACAAACAGTCAATAAATATATGAAAAATGTTCAGCATCTCTAGCAATCAGGGAGCTTCAAGTGAACATGACTCTGAGAGTTGGTCTCACTCCAGTCAGAGTGGTGACCACCTAGGGTACCACCAGTGCTGGCGAGGGTGTGGGGGAATCGCTTGTGCATTGTCACCAAGACTGAAAATTAGCACAATCACCCTGCAGAGCAGTGTGGAAAGTCCTCAGGAGACTCGGAAGGAAGCCACCAAATGACCCAGCTGTCCCACTCCTCAGTATTTGTCCAGAAAAAATCCTAAAATCAGCATTCTAGAGCGACATGGCCAGTCAGTGTTTCAGCAATGTGACCCTCAACAGCCGAGTCAGGGCCCAGCCCAGGGACCAGCACATCAGACCACAGAGCACAGAGCACAGAGCACAGAGCACAGAGCAGCACCACACATACCACACAGACCCGTCCCTGGCAGCCTGTGTCTGGCAGTCACGTGAACCCTCTAAGGAATCCCGGCTCTGAATCAGTGTGATGGGAGCGCACTCGGAAGAGCGTCGGGCCACAGAGAAACAGCAGAGGCCAGGTGGCCCTTAACAGGAAGAAGGGCAGACCACGACCCAGCCCAACCCTGCCGGCAAGCAGGAGGGGAAGCCACAGCACAGGAGGGCAGCGGAGAGTCGCAGGGCAGGCACGTATGGCCCGCGTCCACCACGGGCTGAGACACTCCATGCATGACCATCAGCAGAAAGAAGGGTGGGCCCCACAGAGCTGTTTAGGAAGAGAGGTGTGAGCATGGGGAGAGGCCCAGGGCTGCCTGGGCCTGCGGGGTCTGTGTGCAGTGGGCGCCTGCCCTCGGAATGGCCACGGGCTGTCCCGGGGACCTCAGCCCCTGCCTCCGCACACCTGCTTCTTGTTCTCCGTCCTGTTGATGATGCTGATGATCTTCTGGACGGCCCCCCTGGCCTTCTTCCTGTTGACAGCCGAGGACAGGAGCGGCAGCCAGGCATTCCAGTAGTGCCGCGCGGCCAGCATCACCAGGGCGCTGCTGCCCGCCACGCCCCCGAACCTGAAAGCGCATTCCTGACCCAGAGGAGGGCAGGCGAGGCTGCAGGGTGCTGGCCCGCGTGGTGCTGCTAGGCCAGGGACCCTCTCCAGTGCTAGAGGGTTGCGCCTGGTGGCAGGGGGACCCCTCCTCAGCAAGGCCCCAGGCCACCTGGCCAGTCCCCTGCATGGCCAGGCAGTGGTGGAACCCACTGGTCACTCTCCTCATGCACCCAGCTGGGCCTGGCCTTGCTCAGGCTGCTCAGGGCCCTCTGTCCACTGAGCTCAGACACCCTCCATGGGCCCAGGAGCACTCAGGGTGGCCAGTGCCTCTGGTATCCCTGGGTTCCCCACACTGCCGGGCTACTCCTGGGAGTGCAGTGCCGCTGTGGGCGCTGGGCCCCAGGCCACGTCTGCACACCTGGCGCTCTCCACGAATGCCTTGGCTGCCACCAGGCGCATCTGCTTCCTCCCCTTCAGGTTCTCCATGATGCTCCGGCCCTGGATGCAGGTCGCCGTGCACAGCATCTCCGCCAAGAGCTGGGTCTCCACCCTGGCGGCAAGAGTGCTTGAGGGCAGGGGGGCCTCACTGGGAGCCTCACCCGTGGCCTGGGGGGCGGCCCCTATGGGGGCACATCCCCACCCATCCCGTGTGCAGCTCCCACCCACCCAGAACCTGGTCTGGTGTGAAGATGTGCCGGGCGGGCTGACGGGGGTGAGGGACCCGGCCTGCCATGTTGGCCGGAGCACCGACGTGTGGCTGGGTGCTCGCTCAGACCCCCGAGGGGGAAGGCCACAAGCAGAGGAGGGTAGTGACACTGGGGTAGAGAGCCCCCCAGGGACCCCTGGCAGTGGGAGGGAGCCCTGAGGCCTGGGAGTCAGCTCTGGGGACACCTGGACAGTGGTCTCTTCATGCCTGGTCTTTGTTGACCCTGAGAGTGACCTCATGAGACACCGAACCAGAACTAACTGGCTGAGCCCAGTCAGTCACAGAGTTGAGGCACCATTAACTGATTTGGGGGGCACGTGCTGTGCAGCAGTGGGCCCTGTCCAGCCATCTCTGGGCCCCAGTCCAGCCAGGCTCTGTGCTGGGCCACGAGCAGGAGCTCTTGCCTCTGGCGGTGCTCTCTGCACCCAGCTGGGCGGGCTCACCCCCTGCAGAGCCTCTCCAAGCCGCAAGCACTTCTGGGATGTTCCTGAGCATTTCCTGTGGCCGGGGCACCTGTGGCCACACACTACAGTGTGACCCTGCTGCGTGGGCACACCCCCACCACTCAGCTGAGTGGCTCTGTGAGAAACACGCTGGCCTGGGGGGACGCCTTCAGGCACCAGGGTCCTGGAGGCGAGGACCTGCAGGAGCAGCCAGAGAGGAAGGTGCTGGCTTTGCCCGAGGGACCTGCCTGCGGGGGTGTGGTCTGCGAGGGAGCAGGCTGAGTGCGGTGCACGAGCTGGCCACGCGCTCGAGGGGGCCCGGCGCAGTCCTCGCGGCACGCAGCATCTGGTGGGGGGTCCTAGGAGCTTCCTCCAGGTGGGACCATCCTCGGGTTACTGAGCCTGTGCCCACTGATCCGCTGCTTTGCCCGACCGAGGCCTGTCCAGTGCCTGCTGCCCTTGTGGGTCTGCACTGCTCCCTGCGTTTGACCGAAGCTCTGCTGAGGGAGCTCCCGGGCGCTTCCCACAGAGGCGTCTCCCTCGGACCCACCAGGCTGTGGAGGTGCCTGTGCCACGTGACCGTGACCGTGACCGGCGAGGCCTGCGCTGAGGCCCTGTGTTCACCGCTCAGTGCTGGAGAGCTGTGTCCCTAACGGGCATTGCTGGTCCCTAACAGGCGTTGCTGGTCCCTAACGGGGAGTTGCTGGTCCCTAACAGGCGTTGCTGGTCCCTGGCTCTGCAGGGTAAGGGCCAGGCTGCAGTGGGCTCCTCTCCACTCTCCGAGTCTTCCCACCTGTCCTGTGGCACGTGGCACGAGCCCTCCTGGTTGCCACAGGACCCCAACACTACCGTGGACTCAGAGCACCACCACTGCACCCGAGACCAGACAGCCCTGGTGGACACGTCGGGCTCCTCTTCCATCCGGTGGCCCTGCCGCCAACGGTTTCACTTCTGCGATTTCGTGGCTCCCAGCAGGCAGTGCGACTTCGGCTTTAAACAGTCAGCTGTCTTTGCAGAATTCAAGAACTGGGGAGGTGGGAGGCCTCCTGCGTTTGCTCAGAATGCCCCTTGTGGGTGCTCTCAGTACTTCCGGAGCCCAGCTCCCACTCCATCCACGATCCTCCGGCCCGAGGCCTCTCCCAGCTGGAGCTGCTGGAGCATGTCCCCAGGTCCCGTGTGTGCAGGGCACCAGGCTGCACGGGGTGCTGGTTCCACATCTGACCCGCCCAAGTCCCCACGTGGATGGCAGCCTAGTCTCTGGCCTCCCCCTTTGCAGGGCCATCTGTAGGTCGTGGTGCTTGCACACTCACCAGGCCTCTCCCTGCCGCAGGGTCCAGTGCCGGCTCTCGCATTGCACAGAGGAGAGAGCGAGCCTCTGCCTGCGGGTCTCCTCCTCTGGAGCATGGGAACAGCACCCCGCCCACAAAGAGCAGCCCTGCCCTGGACACCAGTCACAAGATTGCTGTGTTCTGTCCAGTCTATGGGCCTGGGCGTGTGGGAGGCCACAGGTTACAGAACCGTGGGCCACATTTCTTCGCTGACTCCCAGATCTTCACTGGACGTGGCCCGAGCTGCAGTGTGAGCAAGACCACACGGTGCCCAAGCTCACCCTGTGGGCATTTGGCCAGGTGGGGCAGCAGCACCTCCTGTCCACATGGGTGACTGCTCCACACCAGGGTACCAGGGGACCTGGAAGATGAGACTGGCAGACAGTGCTGGCCAGGGACACGAGCACTGGGAGATCCTCCTGGGAGCAGCCTCAGGGGGCAGCTCGGGAAGGCCCTGAGGGCGCCTGCCTGCGGGACTCTGTGCGGCCCAGGAACCCGTCACATCAGGAGGGGACAGTGGCGCGGGGTGACCGCCATTCCAAACCAGAACGTGGAAGCTATAGAGGCAAACACAGGTGCCCAGGCCCGCATGGGGACAGGTCCTGTGGGACACAGGATGGGAGACGGGGTGGGAGTGGGCAGGCCGAGGGCCAGCGTCATGGACCCCATCACAACCTGATGCTTAGGCGCATCCTGGCCTATTTAGAGTGACGTCACAGGCTGTCTCTGTTGGCCACAGAAGACGGTGGATCCAAAGCCACTTGGTGCCCCAAACCCACATGAGCCCCAGGGGATGGTGCCAGGAGACAGGTCTGCTGGTGGCCTCGAGGACACGGGGGTGGAGCTGCAGGATGGGATCAGAGGACCGCCTAGCCTTGTGCCTGTGAGGACGCAGGGGCAAGGTGCCATCCGCAAGCCACACTCTCAGCTGGGCTCCAGGGAGTGGCACTGGGTCCAGTAGTCTGGACTAAGATGTCCCCTCTGGCCACCATGCCTACAGTCAGGGGTCACTACCCACCCAGCATGCCTGGCCTTAGGATCCCTCTTGACACTGAGCTCCGTGGAAAGCACAGGTGCCCATGTCCTCTGGGACATGGGACAGCAGGTGCAGGCCGTCTATGCAAGGGGACAGGCCTGGGTGGAAACTTGCGGGATGACTGGAGGCCTGCCAAGGTCACAGCAGCCACCAGCTCAACAAGCTCAAGTGGCACAGCCTGGTCTGAAGCCCGTCACCTGCCCACACAGCCTGCTTGTCAGGGACTCCCTCCTGCTCCTGTCACCGCCAGCTTCCTTGGGGAGGTTACTTACGGACCAAACATCCTGAGGTGCTTGATGCCCGACTGCGTGGCCATCTGGGAGCAGGTCATGGTGAGCTCGTGGTCATGGGCCGCATAGGCGAAGTGGGTCAGCCTGGCCAGCGTCTGCAGCTCCACCAGGGGCTCCGACCAGCTGCACTCAGAGGCCATTTTCACCACCTTGGGGGGGGGGGCAGGGAGGGGTGTCATGAGGGTGACGATGACCCCCACAGCCTGTGGCCTGTGGCCGGGAGCCTCCTGCCAGCCTGGAAGTCCCTGGGTCTGAGGTCTGAAGGCTGAGCAGTTGCTAAGCTCAGGTCACTTGGCAGGCGTTCCAGACGCCCCTGTGATGGACAAAGACCCTGCACTGTGGATGCCACACCTGCCATGTCACTGCCCCAACACGTGGCAGCCACAGTCCTGGCACAGTGTGCAGGTCCCCGCAGTCACCTCTGCCTGTGCAGCGGGCTTGCACCAGGCTGGACACCGAGGGGCATCCCGGGAAGACAGAGGGACACTCCAGACAGCCGCTGGAGCGATGTGCTCGGAGCGGGCCGCGGAGTCCTGTCAGAGTGCCGTGGGGGAGCGTGGGGTGGGCTCGAGTTCTGCTGCCCCAGCAAGACCCTCTGAGCCTGGTTTCCTCGTCCCTCTCTGCACAGCAGCTGCCGGGCCTCTGGGAGGCTGTGGCGCACCCACCTGGGCCAGGGAGGGCACCGTGAAGTCCATGAAGCCCAGCCCGTTGCAGGAGTACATCTCCAGCGCGACGAGGACTCTGGTCACAGAGCTGGTGTCCTCGCTGGTGCTCTGTGGGAAGGAAGGACCCTGAGTGCTGTCAGCCCGGCGCTGGGCCCACGGCTGCGGAGGACCTGGAGGACCCTGCGACACCAGCTTGATGGCAACACTCACTCCCCGACACTGAACGTCTGCCTCCAGGCTGCCCCCAGTGGAAAGGCTGGGGCTGCGCAGGCCCAGAGCCTCGGCCAGCGCCCTGGGACCCCGGGAGGGCCTTCCCTGGCTCCCGTCCCACGCCTCGCTCTTGCTCAACCCAGTGTCCCTCCCGCTCCCTCCCAGCTCCCTCACTGCCGTCCGCACAGGCTGTGTCTACAGGAGCAGGGTGGCCTCCCCGTTCTCTCCCACAGCCGGTTGTGTCCCTAGCCTGGAGGACCTTGGCACCTGTGTGGCATCCCCACATCCCCCCTCCTCTGATGAGTGGCTCTGAGCGTGGGCTGCGTCCCTAGGTCCTGGGCTTAGGCCCCATGGAGGGCTGGGGTCCTGGCCCTGGAGCACAGCAGGGCAGTGCTCTCAGTGCCTCCTTGGGGGCAGCACTCCCCACTGCGGTCAGGCCTGGGCCCAGAGAAGGACCCAGGGCCACTCTGCAGAAGGCAGCCTGAAGGTCCCCCAAGAGCCCTGCTTGCCGCACACCTGGTCAGCAGCAACCACTGGGCTCACCTGCTCATCAGTGCCCAGCCGTGGCCCGATCTGCTGCTGTGCCAGCTGCTTGGCCTTCACCCAGGTGGCGATGAGCTGCTGCCGCACGCTGCTGGGCACGGCCTCCTCGGGCACGCTCCCGTTGGTCTGGCTCAGCGCAAACTCACAGACCTAGAGTGCAGGCGTCCTTCCCAAATCCGCCCTGGCAGGGGAGCTCGACACCTGCACCGAGCGGCCCAGCCCCGCACAGGCCAGCCCTGCCCAGCTGCAGGGCGGCCCAGTTCTGCAGCTGCCTGGGGCTGCAGGCGGGCCCATAAGGTGCCGGGGTAGGGTCCTCTCTGATACACCACCCAGCTCAGGCTGCGCCCAGGACACAGGTCAGAAACACCCAGACCCTCGTGGGTGAGGCCAGGCAGCCGCCCACTGCTGAGGCAGGTGCTGGGTCTGGGCGTGGACCGCAGGCAGGGACCCTGCGCGTGGGGCCTGGATGCACTTGCACCTTCTCGAGGTGACAGCAGGGCCTGTGGACTGCCCTGGACACCCCTGCTCCCGCCCTGGCCCTCTGAGGGTGTTTTTGACCTCCAAGGAGGCTGAAGGCCTGCATGTGGTCACTGCCCAGAGCCACTGTGTGCAGGGAGCACTGACCAAGGGCCCTCACCAGCCAAGGTGGCCTCGAGCCTGCCGTAGGCCCCATGACCATGTCCCCAACACCCCTGTGTCCCCCACAACCCACACCCTAAGCCCCCACATCCCCATGTCCCCCAGTCCCCCATATTTCCACGTTCCCCACATTCCCACATCCCCCATGCCCCATGTCCCCATGCCCCGCGTCCCCCACATTCCTATGTCTCCCATCTCCCCCTGTCCCCTGCATCCCCCGGTCCCTCAAATCCCCATGTCCCCCACGTCCCCACGTCCCCCACATCCCCATATCCCCCATGCCCCATGTCCCCATGCCCAACGTCCCCTGCCTCCCTCCTCTGGTGAGCTCCAGCAGCCCTCTGCTCCCTACAAGAGCGCCACCAGAACTTGTGGCTAAGCCACGCTGTGCCTCCCATCCCACCCAGCAGGGCTGCTCCCCAGCACAGCCCCAGCCTCAGGCGGCCTCTGTGCTCCCCAGCGAGCCCCAGCCTCAGGCGGCCTCTGTGCTCCCCAGCACAGCTCCAGCC
>JAJEJO010051245.1:219381-232619 GCA_020662805.1 Glaucomys volans
CTCCGCAGGAAGGCTGGCAGAGGCAGGCGGGGTGGGGAACACGCCTCTCAATCAACAGGCAGAGCGGCACGCTGGCCAGAGTGGGAGGCCTGCCCCTGGGCTTTCAGCCAGGCGGGCAGCGCACGGGCCTCCCCAGGACACACGCAGAGCTGCCGGGCCTGGGGCCTGAAGCAAAGGACTGTGAGCTGGCCACACTCCTCTGGACAGCGATCTTTAAGATCTCCTCCAACTCATCCCCAGGCAGCAAGCCCAAGGGACAGAGTTTTACGCAGCTCCTCAGCAGAGGAGACCGACGAGTGTCCACAGGCACGTGAAAGACCCTCCCCGCCGGCCTGAGGGGCATAAAGGTCCACCGCCGAGGCAGTGCACACCCACAGCGACCGCCAGTCTTCTAAGGAGGAACGGTGCCCGGGGTGAGGAGGAAGTGCACCTGGACTTGCCAGCACTGTGTGGGCAGCGGATGTGCCACTAGGCCACGGCTGCCAGGAGGACGCGTCACGGAGCCCCCTCCCCACAGGCTGGCCAAGTCCACCTGCACCCCTCCATGGGTCCCCATAGTGTCCTTCAGGACCTGTGTTGTAGTCCAGCTAGGTGGTGCTCCCAAAGCTCATGGGTGACAAGGTGCAAGGAAGTTCAGAGGTGGCCTGACTGGGTCGTGAGCACCTTGACCTGGTCAGTGGACGGACCCACCTGTGACTTGGCAGGTGGGCTGTGGCTGCAGGTGTGGCTCCCTGGACCTGCCCTGGTGAGAGAGCGCCCTCTGCTCCCTGGCTCTCCTGAGCTGCTTTCCTCCACTCTCTCCCACCATGACAATCAGCCTACTCGGGTCCAGAGCTAGAGTGGCCTTCTGTGGACCGAACCTCAGAAACCCCGCTCTCGTCAGGTCTTTGGGTCACGGCCCCAAAAAAACTGACCCACACAAGGTGGATGAGGCGAGTGTCCACCACTCACACCATGGACACTCAGCCGCAGGAAGGAAGCTCTCCTCCTGGCGGCACTCCAGAGCACCGCAGCGAGCTCGGCAGCAGGCTCCCCACCACGCTCAGGCAGGAGCCCCTGCCCATGCCCCCCAGGGGCCACATCCCAGGGACCAGCCCAGCCCACCTGTCCACCTTCTCCAGGATCTCTGCCACAGCAGTCAGCGGCTTCCGCAGGTGGCCCCTCAGGCTGTGCTGCAGCAAGGGCAGGCAGGTGTTCCACTGAGCCGTGCACACCACCTGCACGGCCCGGGGGTCGCCCAGGCGGATGGCACACTGCAGCACCATGTCCAGCCTGTTGACGATGGTCAGCTGGGCCTGGGGACAGACAGTGATTCCATGAAGGTCACGAGCCTGGGGCCTTGCCAGGCCCCTCATAGCACCACCTCGAGGGACGGTGTGGGCTGGGTGGCACCAGTGCAGGGCTCCAGGGTGTGGGTCAGGTGCAGGCAGAAGCTCTAGCCTTCTGCAGAGCCCACTGGGCCAGGGCTCCAGCCCTGCCACACCTCACCTGCCCTGAGCTGAGGGCAGTGCCCACCCTGGGGCCTCCTGACCCTGTCCTGGCTGCTGAGAGGCAAGCCACAGTCAGGGCCTCACGAATGGAAGTCGCGCCCTGAGGTCCTGGAGGTGTGCGGCCTCCGCTGGGGCTCTCGCAGCTGCCCACACACCAGGCCCAGCAGGGGGCAGCCAACCAGGGTTGACCTTGTCCCTCGGGGAGCCCAACTCTGCTAGGCAGACTCACAGGCCCGGTGGTGGAGGACCAGACTGCCCGGCAGCGACGCCGGCCCCCGGGGCCCTCTGCTCTGCTCCCCAAGGGAGCTGCGGCCTGGCCAGCCCTGGTGGGGACATGGCAGCTCTATGGAGGCCACAAGAGCTGGGGTCTAGGAAGTCACATCCCAGCCCCCACCGCACCTGGGAGGCTGAGGTGGCCCTGCCAGGGTTGGTGTGTCCCAGACCTCGGTGCAGAGAGAAGGACGGCCAGCACTGGAAGCTCAGCACGTCTGGACCTGAGGCTGGGTCCTCCCCCACTCCCGGGGAGGAGGTGAGGCAGAGCTGGGCGGCCCTGACCTAGGCACCAGTGCAGAGCCAGGGCAGTGAACACCGGGGACGGGCTCATCCCCAGCGCCCTCCAACCTGGCACCAACCAGAGTGTCCCTGGGAGCCGCAGGTCTGAGCACCTGGACCGGGACCCCGGCTTGGGCTTTACCTCGACAGCCGTCCGGAGGTAGAGTTTCACTCTGCTCTCAAGTCTGGAGGCCTCGAGTTCACACTCCAGGCACTCGATCTCGATCAGCTTCCCGGGGTCCTGTAAGAACGGCGGTGCGTGAGGGGGCCTGACGAAGGGAGCCCGCGTTCACCAGCCTGAGACTGACTTCTCCGAACACCACAGCAGGCGAGGTGGAGGCCAGCAGAGGGAGGCCGAAAGACAGCCACGGCACCTGGGTTCCGAACACGCTCCCCAAATGCACAAGCTGGGGGTGCGCGGGGGAGGCCCTGCCCCAGCCCACCTGCCCCTGTTCCACCAGGGGACGTGGCCGTCACTGGTTTGCATTCTGGAATCAAAGCCTGTCTGTCCCCACAGGCTGGTCAGTCCCCTGCATCCAGTCTGAAGTCCCACTGCAGGTGTGACAGGTGTGCAGGCATGGAGGCTGTCTCGTCCCCCTTTCCTCTCTGTGGCCAGCCGTTCCCACACCTTACAGTGACGGCCCCAGCGTCCACTTGCATCCTGGGCTGGTACAGCACACTTGCCTCCCTCACACTGGACGTGGGCTTCTTGCAGCAGTGTGGGCGGGACCTGCTCTCCCGGGTGGTGGCACTGGCCTTGTAACTGGGCATCTGGCCACGCGCAGGTACCATGACCCGCAGCGTGACTGGCTTCCGGGGACAGGCCTTGCTGCCACCCCCACGCCTTCCTGCTTGTCGCTCCTTTTCGTGGTTCCGTGTGCTCCTCTTCTGTCTTGGTGGAATCCACCGAGTGGCCTTGTGGTTCTCTCGGCCTGCACTGCTGCGTCCCCAGCTGTGCCTCTTTCTGGGGTTGCTCTGGTGGCCATCTCAGGACCTGTGCACGTGGTTTCGCAGCATCTGCCCGGGTCGTGCGGCACAGCCCCCTCCTGCCCTGGGGCCCCAGCTGCTGCAGGCCCAGCGCCCTGTCCTGAGCCCCAGGGGACAGCCATGCTGTCCTGCTCAGATGGCCCGCTCCCCCTCCCACCCTTCCTGGTGCAGGGTAGACCCAGCTTTTCCTCGGGTACCATTTTCCTGCCGCCTGAAGAACTTCCTAGTCACTGGAGGTGGAAAGCAAACACTTGAGCTTCTGTTGCTTTAGTGAGTCTCAAGCATCTTCGCTTTTGGTTTTGAAGATGCTCTTCCTGGTCAAACTCCAGGTGGATGCTTTCATTTGGGTCTTTAAAGATGATCCCTGACGTCTGGCTTTACTGCTCGCGGCAGGAAGCCTGGCGTCTCCGGCCTTAGTTCCTCCACGATGCCTTTGGCTTCCCTTTTGAAGATGATCAGAGTCAGCATTTTTGGCCACTGACCTTTCCACTCCCTTCCTGCCGGCCTCCCTGCTGTCCTTTCGCTCTGCAGGGAGCTGCCCCAGCCTGCTCATGACCCACATTTTCTTCTCCACGTTTCTCCTTCCCGAGTTTCGTTCTGGAGTGTCCCTTGCAGAACCTTCAGGTTTGCTCATCTTTTATTCTAAAATGTGCAGCTTCCTCTGAGCTAGAGTGGTTTTCAGCTCTAGAGATTCTGTTTGGGGGTCTGAATGTTCCCATTTAACGTAAGAGTTCAGACTCTTTACCTTCCTGAGCATCTGGAATACATACAACTACGACTGCTTCAGCGTCTGTGTCAGCTAATCCGCAGTTTCTTGGTTGAGTTTTTTGAAGGGCGTTTCTCCCCGTTCTCCTTCTTGGGTGCCTGGCAACTTTCGCTGGGGGCCGGACATTGTCCATTCTACCTTACTGGGTGTTGTAGGCTCGTACTCTCGTGTCCTTGAGATTTGTCCTTGGAATTCAATCACGGTAACGAGGAAAATGTTTGTCCCTTCATTCACGTGTCCCACAGCCTGCAGCCTAGACTCACTTCACTGCCTAGACACACGCCTCTGAGCCTCCAGGATCCTGAGCTTCTGTTCCCGGCTGGTGAGAATGGGAACACTCCCCACCCTTCAGTCCTTCTGCAGAGCTCAGAGGAGGCCTGAGGGGCAGGTGGGGGCGGTGTAGCAGGATCCAGGAGAGAGGCCAGGGCCGGGCAGTACACCCTGCGGGCTCAGGACCTGCGAGCTGCCCTGTGGCCACGTGGGCTTCTGCAGCAACCGACCCCAGAGACGCTGCCCCCGCATCTTACCCCTCTGTGCTCGGAGCCTGGGTTCCGGTTCTGGGAGGCTCATCTTGCAGAGAAAGAAATCGAGGCTCTGAGGACACAGGAGGCTGCCGGCTGGTGAGGGTGGAGCTCAGGTGCACCCTGCGTTGGTTGGCAATGCCAAGTTTGGGCCCCACAGCATGGAAACCCAGAAGATGGGCCTGGAGCCCACAAAGGCACTCAGCGAAGGGCTTCAAGGCACTCACGCCCTCCACCACGCTGGTCCTACCCAGTGGACCCGGCCATCAGGTCCACAGGCAGCCTTTTTCCATCGTCACAAACCATTTCCAGTCACTGCAGCCAGGAGAAGGGCCGGCTCCCCTTTGCTCAGGGGCTGTTTCCTTCTGTCTGCCGCAGGTCTCGAAGCTTGATTCCTGATGAGCGCTGGAGCCAAGGGCGTCTCAGTCAAGGTGACTCCAGACCAGGCACAGCCTGTGCTCAGTGAGGAGCGCGGGGCTGTCCTCCCCCTTGTCGTTCTGGGTGGACCTTTCAGTGGCTGGACAGGAGTCCACTCTGCAGAGGGCCTCTCACCCTGGCTACCCGGGCGCACACCGACCCGAGTGCTCTCCGGGCACCGTGGGTGCATGCTCTGAGACGTCCCCTGGAGGGCAATGTTGTCACACGAACTGAAAGACCTAGCGCTGAGAATTCTCTGGAACCTACACCAGGGAGCTTGCCTCAGGGAAAAATCCCACTCGCAGAAAAAGGGTCAGGCACCAACGTTCCCCACGGCCCTTTGTGAGGTGAGCACAAAACCACACCCAACAGGACAGTCCCGCAGGGCAGGACCGAGGCTGTGCTGCACGTGGAATGCCCCCCCCCACCCGGGCCAGGGGCCCCCCCAGCAGCCACCCACTCACTTTGCTCTCCATTTTCTTCAGGTCCAAGAGGCAGTCAGAGGTAACCTCCTCACACTTCAAGGTCAGGGAGAAACGAGCTAATTCGAAAAGCAAGAACATTCTGGAAAGAAACAGAGGGGCGCCCGTTCAACAGGGGCTGAGTGCCGCTGCAGGCAGGTGACAGCCAGCCCTGTCCCCCACAGCCAGGGTCCAAGCCAGGTAAGGAACAAAATAATGGACACAAGCAGCTGGTGGTGAGTGCTGGAGAGGCCCGGCCAGCCTGCCGACGGGCCTGGGCTGCTCTCCCTGGTGAGCCTCCACCAGGCCTTCAAGCTGAGCAGACCTGCATGAGGCCACCCCACGTCACACACCCCGCTCACCTTCACCTGAGGTGCTGTCACTCGGCACCGCAGGCGAGGGGCACGTGTGGAGAGGAGGGGCTGTGGGAGGACACCTGGGTGGCTGGAGCAGAGCCCTCCCTCCCAGGTCAAGCTCAAGGACACCACTGGCACCGTGGCCACCCCCAGTCTTCCTGGTGACCCCCAGGCTGCTGCCAGCTCTGTGGGAGTGTGGGCGGAGGCGCTGGTCGGCCCATCATCTCTGAAGAAGGTGCGGGTGTGACCAGCCCACCTTCAGGCTCCCCGTGCGGGGGGCCCCATGCAGACAGGCAAGGCCTTGGGCCCTTGTGCCGACGGGACCCGGCTGCTCCCTGTCAGGTCTGGCACTGTGGGCCCCCCATGGACACCAGCAGCACCCCAGCAGGCACCACCAAAGTGTCCCCAGACGCTGCCAGGTGTTCCCTGAGGACAAGCCACCCCTCTTCTACCTTCCTGGGAACACTGCAGGGTCACCCGGAAATACGACTCTTGGCCTGGGAAGAAGTGTTACCAGCCTCCCCTCCAGCCCTGATCTCCCCTGCTGAGGCAGGGGGCCTCCAAAGGCCTGGGCCTCCTCACCCCGGCCTGTGTCCCCTTGAGCTCCTGCCACATGGGCCAACTGTGTAAGGCAAGAGGAGAGGACCTGTGAAGGGTCCATCGCTGGTTTTCAATAACCATGCTGGTTTTGAACGAACAGAATGGATTGCCCCCACCCAGCACCCTGGACACACAGGCCCCAGGGAGGCCGCAGCAGGGCCTCCAGGGTGTCCGGAAGCCTCTGCGGCTTTCTGGGCTGCAGGGAAGGACTCATACCCCCAATGGACATCTCCGGCTGTGTGAGTATGTCCCAGCCGGCAGGAGCACAGCTTCCCCCAGGGACGACGGCAGGACACAGGTCACAGGTGAACCCCAAGGAGCCTGTGCTGTCCACAACTGGAACGGTCTGACTGCATCGCCAGATGGGCACTGAGAGCAGCAGGCCCAGGACTATGCTGGGTGGAGCTCCTTCCTCACTGTCGGGAAGGCAGCGAGGGCCTCACAGGAGCACAGGGGGAGGGCCACAGCAAAGCCACCTGCAGGTCCCCCTGAGCACCCAGGCCTGAGCCCCCAGGCCAGCAGCTGAGGACATGAGCACCAAGGCCCCATACAGCGTCCGACCCAGGACTGCCTGGAACGGTGGCCCACGTTATTGTCGTCTGAGGTACGACGTTTTCATACATAAAAAAGTCTAAGAGACTGAGCGGTGAGCTGGGGCAGCCTGTGACAAGAGGCAGAGAGGGGCTCCCAGAGGCAGAGAGGGGCTCCCAGAGGCAGAGAGGGGCTCTTCTGCCCACGTTTAAAACATCAGGTAAAAGAAACGAACGGGAAATTAACAGAGGAGAAACGAGCCTGTGAACGTTTAGACTAACTTGGCTTCAAGTGGGGGGAGGGCTGGGGAGGAGCAGGGGCTCCCTCAGCTGGGGGGCCCAGCAGCCCAGGGGAGGGACCCTCGGGGCTGGCGGTCAGCTTGACCAAGAGCGCCCAGTGCCTCAGACCCGCCTCCACAAGCTTCCTGGGGGAAATGAGACCCTAGGAGGGACAGCCCGCACCATCCCGAGGGCCCTGCCCGGACACGGCCACAGGAGGGAGGAGCTGTGGCCAGCCCAGCCTGGAGCAGGGGACGCCGGTGTGGACGTCCTCCCTGGGACGTGCCCCAACATGGGTCCCTGGGTCTGAGCACAGGTTCCTCCTGAGGAGCCACTGAGACCTGGCCAGTAAGAGCTGCCCGCAGATCGGACTTCAGCCCTCGGTTCCGCCGGCCTCCTGCCCCAGGGCCTGCAGGACCTGGTCCTGGCTCCCTGTGCCCTCCGCTAAGAAGGCCCTGATGTCCTTGCTGGACTGGATACGACTCCGACTGTCACGGTTTGGAGGTGAGGTGTCTCCCAAAAGGGGGGTGAGACAGTGCACAGGGTTTAGAGGAGGAATGACAGGGTTGTAGGAGTCTTAACCCAGGCAGCGAGTCGATCCCATGGTGGGATTAACTGAGTGGTAGCTGGGGCCGGGTGGGGTGTGGCTGGGGGAGGAGGGCACTGGGGTGTGGCTTTGGGCATAGTTTTGTATCTGGAGGGTGGAGTCTGTCTCGCTGCTTCCCGGTCACCGTGAGGTGAGCGGCTTCCCTCCACCACCCTCTCCCGCCGTGATGTTCAGCCTCACCGCGAGCCCAGGACCAGAGCCGGCCTTCTATGGACTGAGACCTCCCTCTGCAGCTGAGAGCCCCGAGATGAACCTTCCTCCTTAGCATTGTCTGGTCAGTCCTTCAGCCGCAGCAGCAATAAGCTGACCGCAACACCGACCCTGTGCTCCAGCTGACCCTCCCTTGCTGCCGTCCAGCGTAGTGCCACACGGCCCGCGTCCGTGGGCACCGAATGCTGTTGGCACCCAGTGGCCTGGGCATGCTGCTCCTCTGTCCAGCCCCAGGGACCGAGGTGTCCAGCACCTGCTCTTGGCTGAGTGGGACTTGGGCCTGCAGCCACAGCCAGAGCACAAATGCAGAGTCCTGGTCATGTGTCGCACAGTCACAGTCCACTAAGACCACCAGGGGTCAGTCTCCCAGACAGTCAGCACCCAGGGCCATGTGCTGGGGGCGTCTGGACTTCCCTCCTCCTGACGGGGAGCAGTCACCCACCTTCACGCAGTGCGCCTCTTCTCAGCTGGGATACGCAGAGACCCTCCTTCCAAGACACAGTGGCCGGGGCGGGGACCGAGCCTTGGGTGCTCCTTCTGGGGAACACAGTCCAACCCACCGCACCCCCAGCCCACCATCAAACGGTGAACTGGAAAAACATCCCAAACAGTTGCTGCAGGCAAAGGGTCAGAACCTCCTCACGTTGGGGGAGATGTGAGTGAACGGGAACCTCAGAGGACGATTCTCCAAGGAGGCGGCGCAAAGCCCCGGACAGGCTGAACAGCCAGCCTCGCAGGCGATCAGAGACAGGCAGCTGCATGATGCCAGCCCCCGTGATCACAAGACCCCAAGAGCTAATCAGGAGGCCAGGAACAACCGTGGGGCGAGACCTGACCGAACCCTGCCACCCGCCCCTGGTGGGCAGAAGTTTCCAGAGCCCCAGGGCTGCCCAGGCTCCGCACCTCTCCTGGGAATCCTCCCTGAACAAGTGCTCGGAGGGTTCTAGAAAGCCTGGCTGTGCTCAGGAGAGCTGTGCCCTCGTGTGACGCAGGGTGTGAACCGCGTGCTCTCCCACCTGGCGGACTCACACCTGTGTGAGGGCTGTGCAGGGGGCAGTGCCTCTGCCTGCAGCCCAGATCTGACTTTGCCATGAGGGATGTGAAGTCACGTACCCAGGTGCAGAGAGCAACCGACCTCGAGACGCAGCAGACCTCCTCCCGCTGCTCCGGCAGGGTGCTCCCACCTGCGGTCTGCGTCCTGTGGGATTTCCCGCGCTTCCCACTTTGTACGGCATCACAGGGGCCACAGCCCGGACACCCGAGCACTCACTTTTCTTCTCTGACTGCGGGGAAGCGCTGGACGTTGTACAAGCCCAGCTGTTTGTAGGCCCTCTTCAGAATCGAGCAGACATCTTCCGGCAACTCGTTCTTATCCATCTTTCTACAATTAATTCAGAGAGAAAGTAAACAGAACATCCTCGCGGCTGCATTCAAGCTATCCTAAGGGACACGTCAATCTGTGAACCTGCCTCCCAGTGGACACAGGCCGAGCATGTCCCTCCTGCCATCTCCCCACCACCCCCGGAAGGTCCTCACTCCTCACCCTTCCTCACCTGGAGGAGCTCTCTCTTCCTACAGCACTGAAAAAACACCCCAGAAAAGCTGACGCAGGCACCCGGCAGAGCAGCACCGTGCCAAAGGTCACCCGGAGTGCAGCCCGGGCCGCCTCTCCTCCTCTCAGAGCCCCTTGGCCGCTCTCCTCCACCCCCTGCACCCAGGCACCTCCAGCTCCTGCGGCCTCGACTCCCCCACGGACACACTTCTGAGCTCGGCCCGGGAAAGCTCAGGCTTGTGCCCCCACGACTACTCACACCTTGAGGGAGTTAATGTGGAAAGACACTGACAGGCCGATGGAATGCTTCCTTTCCATCTTTAACTGAAGCTCGTCCATTAATTCATGACGAACCTGTCGTAAGAGGGAACAGAATACGAGCCTGGGCTCAAGCAGGTAATTAGGGGGCGATTCATACGTGCGCACCTGAGCCAAGCAAAGACGTGAGAAGCAGCCGTTCACCCGAGAGCAGACGTACAGACCCATCGTTCTTTGAAAACAAAGCAGGATCCCTGCCTTCCTTATTTCTCTTACTCCTTTTGTAAGAGCATTGAACTTTTTTAAGTTAACCAAAAATTTGTAAAGCTGCACGTTAAAGCTGCACGTAATTACTTCAGATTTGTGCCTAGATATTACTGTTTTGTTCTTCCTGTAAAATTAATTGAGACATATTTTTTCATAAAAGTTTTATAGCTTTTCATATGTAACTTAAGGTGATTCCCATGCCTGAAAATCAATAGCCCATGAATAACATAAAAACCGTGCAGTGGGGACACAATCCTGAAGCAGTGACTTGCACCTTTACAAATTTTTCGTTGACCTAGAAAAGCTCAATGCTGTTAGAAAAGGAGTATTGAAAGGGAATGGGAGGCAGAGATCCTGATTTGTTTACAAAGAACACCGCTCTGCACGTCTGCTCTCCGTGAAAGCGGCTCCCACGTCTTCGCTTGGCTCAGGCGCCCAGAGTCCCACACCCTAGTTAACGGCCTTGTTCACGCCTTTCAAGCAGTTTTCTGAGCGATGATTTCTAGGGAAACCACTGCCGACTTCCGCTTTTAAGCATGTCGGTTTACCATGACCGAGTAGATCTGCTGGTACTTCTGGGGCACCATGGCTTTTATGAACGGGGCTGCCGTGGAGCAGAACTTGGCCGCCTCCTCCTTTTTCCCGGCTTGCAGGTAGCACTCGAGAAGTTCCCTGGGTAACAGAAAGAGTGGGTGCTGGCCCTCCTGGAGCCGCTTCTCTGCAGGTGCCGAGGGGCTGGGTCAGCCCACTCCAGAGCTGAGGGGAAGGCTCACCAGAAGAGCCATGAGAGAGACAGCTGTCACCCCCGAGGGAAGGGGAGCTACTCATTTTAATGAGGTAGGCCTTTTAAAAAGGCATTAAAAGAAGAAAGACCTTGTCTGTATTTACTGTTTTAAGTCTCCCCCAGTGGCCCCAAGTGGGTGCCCCTAACCCACAGGCACTGACTTGCACTTGAGTAGGGATCTCCCCGGGCAGCACAAGTGGGACCCTGGTGGCCACAACTGCCCAGTTGCCCCAGATAGACTGTTTTTGTCCAGCTGGCACACGGACAAGGCTTTGCTGACCATCTGCCCTGCGGCTCTCAGGCCAAGGCCCGTGTCCATGTGTCCCCACTGTGCTGCCCCCTGCCTGGCAGGATGCACGGGGCCTTCTGGCGCAGGGCTCTGTGCGAAGGCCTCCCACCAGGGCTTGGAACCCAGGACCATAGAGCCTTGACCTGAGTCTGACCACCACTCTGTTTTCTGTGGAAACGCCCCACGGAGGCTTACCCCAGATTCCTACCCTAACAGACACAGACCCTTCCCGACTGTGGAGGGGAAGGCAGGGCTCCCGCAGGCTGGGGGCGGCTGCAGCCGGAGGGGTGGGGCGGCCTGGGCACCGACTCACAGCATCAGCTCCGCCCTCCACTCCTTGTCCTCCTCCTCCGTCTGGTTCAACACACTGACGATTTGGGAGAGGCTGGGGATCACGAACTGGTGGCATCCAGGCTTGAGGAAGGGCCTCACCATGCGCCAGTACAGCACCGAGGCGTTGTACACCAGGAAGTAGTACCTGCCGGGGGAGGGAGACTGAGCAGCAGGGCGCACCCGGCTCCTGCTTCCCTGGCTCTTCTGGGGTGGGCGCAGACGGCCCCTGACTCTAGTTGATGGCAGTGGCCCACAGGAGCACCAGGATGTCCAGCCATCCCTGGGGCAGGGTGGCAGCCCCACTGGGAGGGAATCGAGGTTCCGGCCCATGGTGAAAACCCAGCCACGGCTCCTGAGTTTGCATTGGGCTCCTTTCTTTGAGTCATTCCACAAATTGAGCAACCCTATGGAAATATACCAGTGAGCAAGGAGGGAGGGGCCTGGAAGGCTTCCTGGAGGGGCCGCCATCCTGCCTGACCTGGAAGATGACCAGGAATCAGCTGCCCCCATGCGCTTACTGTGTGTATTCCGGTGTGTGTGCAAGCTCAGGTTTCAAAACCACACTTACTCGTGATGAGGGAAGCACTGATAGCGTAGGGACCAAAGGACTCCATGTCCAGGGGCGTGGATGGCCAGCCCACTGGGAGGACATAGAGGGAGGCCCCAGGAACCAAGGGCACCAGTCAGAGGGAGGCCACAGAGAACGTACTCTGATCAGCCCCGTGCGGTCACAGAAACCACAGAGCATCGCGTGACTCCGTGGGGATTTCTGTGAACACAGCAGCCGCGCCTGCTCAGATGTGCCCACCACAGGGACCCACAGACACCACGAGGAAAGTGCCGAGGAAACCCCACAGCCCAAATAAGTAGGGCCGGGCAGTGAGCTTTGGGGAAGGGTTCGAGCGCGCCTACCTGGGCTCTCCTTTGGCAAAGTTTATAGCCTTCATGTACTGCGTCACACAGTTTTCAAATTCCTCCTGAAATGGAATAAAGCATGCTCAGTTCAACCTAACCGGTCACTGCTGAGGACACTCTGAGAACACCCTCTCCCCACGCTGGCAAGATGGGAAGTCACAGTCACATCTGTCGGGCATCTGGCCTCCCCAAGATCCCCTTCCCCAGCTGAGGGACAGCTGCAGGGGCAGAAGGCAGGAAGACCAGGACACCACCAGGCAGGGGTCAAAGGTCACACACATGACCAGAGACCTGAGGAAACCCTGGGTTGCCCGTCCCTGTGAAAACGAACTTGGAGACCTCCCCCCACGCGCTCAGGCCCCTCCGCAAGGGACTGGCCTGCGCTGCTCTGGAGGCTGCCCAGCGGCAGCCCTCTCACCAGGTTGTCCGCCGACTTGGGGGCACACAGCTGGGCCCTGCACAGGTGTGCTCGGCCCAAAAACTGGGTGACCGGCCCCTTCACCTTGAAGTACATCTGGATGCAGTCCTCGCTCACCTCTGGCTGCCCCATCTGCAAAACGACGCGCTTGGGTGGAGCAGCCTTGACTGCAGACCGGGCAAGCAGGGCCGCCCCGCGAGGTTGTGCCCCCAGGACCACCCCCAGCCTCAGCCTCTGTGAGCCCAGAGCCCTCCCCACCCGCTGGGCTGCTGGCGGGTGGGGTGCAGGTCCCTGGAGCCAGTCACCTTGAGGGCCTGCTCTGCACACAGCACGAACAGGTCAGGGCTGAAGCTCTCCGAGGGGTCGAACTCCGACTTCCCCATGTTGGCGGACTTGATGAGCTCGTAGGCCCGCTTCAGGGCCGCCTGGTCTGCAGGGCAGGGAGTCCGGGAGGAAGGTGAGGTCTGGAGAGGTAGGCTGGGGGCAGGCCCTCCTGCGGTCCCCTAGCCTGTCCCTGGGACAAGCAGTGACATGTTCCCTGGAACCCTGGACAGGCTGCCCAGGAGCCTCCCCAGCTCTGCAGCCAGGGACAGGCATCTGAAAGGGCCAGCCAGCCACTGCGCAGGACACGGAGGAGGAAGCCCTG
>JAJEJO010051246.1:0-23763 GCA_020662805.1 Glaucomys volans
CCTGGCTGTTTCAAATTTCATGAAAGTTCATCACAAAGTCCTGGCTGAACCCACTCCTTGCCCAATGGAGACTGAACTCAGTCTCCAGGTTATCTTGTCCCTGGAGGCTGGGTGTGACCTTTAGGTCCAGCCCTCATGTGCCAAGGCTGGCTCCTGTGCTGAGCATCCCAATCTCACTTTTCAAGAAACAGCCATGAGCCAACCCATTAGCACAAACCCAGAGTGGTCAGAGTCCCACAAAGAAGTGAGGAAAGCCCTCCTGTCATTCTGGAAGGTCAGACCCCACAGGCATCTCATGAAACATACACCAAGTCCACCTTGAAGATTATGCCCCTCAGCATGGACACCTGATGGCCCTACTGGCTATTACTGGATATTTACAAGGTAGATTTCCAGAACACCTGTCCATGGTCTCTGGGGCCTTTGGGAGGGATTCAGAGGCTGCATGTCAGTGAAGAACAAGGCAGGGTCCCAGGAGGTCAGATCCCTGGGTTCTCGAGACACAGACAGACTGGACCATGGACACTTGAACTTCTGCTGCCTAATTTCCTACTTAGTGATGTAATGCCCAATAACTTGCTCTGTTGTTTATTAGTGGTTAATCAACTCCCTATGGAAACAGGCCTTTAAAAAATGCCAAGTGACTTGAGGACTAGGATACCAATATGCATACCTGTCCAAAACTTCTGATGATTTTTTAAAATTAGGCATTAAATGAAGTCAAGGCATTTCCAGTCTTGGGCATTGAACCCAGGGATATTCCACCACTGTGATACACCCCAGCTGTTTGTTTCTAAGTTTATAAAGTCTTGATGAATTGCCAACAATGGTCTTGAGCTTGAGATCCTCATGCCTCAGCTCTGCAGTCTCTGGGAATACAGGTGAGCCACCGTGCCTGGTGGATTCATTTCTTTTGCTCATGTATCCTCCTCTTAAGATTTAATTTCACTTATGTTGAGGACCTCCATGCTCTTCTCCATAATGGCCAGGCTGACCATCATCTGCACTGCAGTGGGCAGGGCTCCCTTCCTCCAGCCCTGGCTGAGCCTGCTCTCCTGCATTTTGATGGTGACCCCTTTTCATGGAAGGGAGGTGATATCTGGCTGTGGTTCCTCCTGGATGCACACTGAGGGGTGAGGTGGTGCATCCTGTGGTTTCTCTCTGTCCAGGGGCTGCTCCAACTCCTTCCCAGCACAGGGCACAGGGTTATCTTCCTCCACACCCTGGATGACACTTCTGCTCCTTCCACAAGGCCATCCCACTGGGTGTAAGGGCCATCTCCTGGTGGCTGATTGGCTTTTCCCAATGAATGATGACACCTGTTCCTATCCTTGCTGATCATTTGTGAATGTTCCTTGGAGAAATGTCTGCTCAGGTCCTCCTGTGGCGCTTATGGGTTATATTTTCTAGCTCATGTTTCACTGCTCATTGCCTGAGGTTTGCCCTCTTGCACACCTGTGGCTGGCACTCTTGGGTCTTCCTCTAGGCTGTCTTTGGCTTGCTGACTGCTGTCCCTGCTGTGTGAGCTGGTTCCTTTGATGCTACCCACTGGTTCACTTTGCTTGTATTCCCACTGCTTTTTATGATATGTTAAAAAATTATTAGCAACCCCGATTCCAGACAACACTTTTCATTTTTTATAAGTATTATATGATTTAATGTTTTACATTTATGGATCTAACCCAGTGCAGTTGATTTTTGTGTATTGCATGCAGAGGAGGGCAGATATTATTCTTCTTCCTGAGGATCTTTGGCTCACTCAGTGCAGTTTATTGAACTGGCTGACGTTTCCACAGCACATATTCTTTGCGTCCTTGTTGAATTTAGAGCACAGCATAGGTGTGTGTCTGGATTTCTTGTTCTGCTGTGCTGATGGGGCCTGTTCACAGAACAGGACCACAGTGCACAGGTCAGTGGAGGACTGAGGTCAATAGAACCCAGGTGCTGTCTCACCCTGCTTTACTCTGCCACCTGGAGAGTCCACACGCCTCATGAGCTGCATTTCCATAAGGACTTCTAGGAATGTTTTTTGGTCTATTTTTTTTTAATAAACCATTTTGCATGTAAAAAATTTATTTTAGTCGAACTTAAATAACTGTGTGCTTTGTCCTGTAGTGTGTGTTGAAAATCACCCACATTGTGAAAGGTCATGTGCACTGAATGAGCAAGTACCTTGCTGTACATTGTGGTCCTTGCGTGGAGAGAGCTCACGTCTACACCTTTCAGTATGGAGAACACAGTGTGCTATCCTGAATTATGGTCACACTGGCTTACATCAGGGACAGCAGTGCTTGTGTTGATCTCAGTGGGCAGGAGGACTTGTAAAAATGTGAATGTACCCTTTCAGTCCATGAAGATGGGATCCTCCTCCTTTATACAGGGGAGGTACCCAGGATGAACTCAAGGGCACTCGACCACTGAGCCACATCCCCAGCCCTGTCACATATTTCATTTAGAGACAGGGTCTCACTGACTTACTTAGCACCTTGCTTTTACTGAGTCTGGCTTTGAACTTCCAGTCCTCCTATCTAAGTCTCAGGAGCTGCTGGGATTATAAGCGTGCACTGTGGGGATATTCTTCCTTTCCCTTTTGCTTCTTTAATTTCCTCATCAGTGCTTCACTGTTCTGAAACCCAGTTGGTCCTGGTGATGCTGCCCTGGGTGTGGACCCAGGGCTCACAGTTCCTGCTGCTCTGGGGCCTCTCACCTTCTGGGAAGCATCCCAGCCTCAGTCTCTCAGGCCCTGCTTCACCTTCCCAGGCTGTGGCCTTGGACCCTCCCTGAGGGACACATGGGCCTGGGGCAGCTCACAGCTGGAGGTGTGTCCAGAGCCAGCAGCCCTCCCTCACCCACCTGGGCCTGCTCTGTCCTGCTCTGGGCTGAGGTGACCTGGGCAGCCCCAGCACAGGAGCTGGAATGTGTGACCTGCTCTGTGAAAATCTCACAGCAGTGGGTTTCCTGGCTCAGCAGTTTTTCTTAATGCTTTGATCATACATGTTGCTCCATGGCTGTGGCATTTCATGGTTTTAAGCAAACAAACATGGTACACTCACCAGAATAATTCTCGCTCCTCCTCTCACTAGTTATGCACAGTAGGTCAAGCAGCTGAGTCCCTCCCTGGCTGAATTCCCTCATGGCTGAAATCAGGATGACCTCAGCAGCACACAGCCTTCGTAGGGAAATCAGATGGTTCATCTGAACTGGCTTCCTCCCTGAGGAACTGGAGAGCACAGTTGACCCTCAGGTGTCACTGAGGTGGTCAGTACTGAGCTGTTCTTGCCTCCTCTACCAACAGCGTCTCCCAGCCTCAGGTCTGCTGATGGACCAACCCCAAGTCAGGAGGCTCATGTAGTTGGTCGGCGTCTCTCTCAAGTCACCACCTGCCCAGACTGAGGAGTGACTCTGTCCTTCTCTCCATAACTTGCAGGGCAATTCCATGTGATGGGACCAAGATCGCCATTCATAGCTGAGGTGGGGGATGCAGCTGTGTTCTCCTGCCACCTCAGGCCAGCCATGGATGCTCAGGACATGGAGGTGACATGGTATCAAAATCATCAACCAGGCTTGGTGCACAGCTATATAAATGGGCAGGAACACATGGATAAGCAGCGGCTAGAGTACCGGGGGAGGACCCAGTTCCAGAAGGGGAACATCAGCCAAGGGCTGGTGGCCCTGAGGATCTACCCCATCCTCCCTTCAGATGGAGGACCCTACAGGTGTGCATTTGCAAGCTCCACGGAGTACGGAGAAGCACAGTTCCATGTGGAAGTCACAGGTGAGCCTCTGGCATGAACACCTGAGACAATGTGTGTTGTAGGTTTTTCTTACCAGCTCTCTAAAGTGTGTGTGGACAGAGGTGGCTGAGTGTGCACAGACATGGAGAGGAATTTCAGATGCTCTAGCTGAGCTTCACCAGGCAGCCCTCTCTGACTGCACCACGTCTCAGTAGAATCCACTCTCCTCCCTTTTCTTTCTCAGCATCTTTGCTGAAGGGCAGGTGTGAGCAGGGAGCACAGGACATCCTAACCCTGAAATGTCCCAGGGACACCTCTTGGACTGAAGATGTCATTCTCACTTCCAAAACCCAGAGGAAACTTAGACGGCAGAAAGGGTCTGGTCAGCCCACCAGCCAGCCCGATCCTCTGAACCTGGTCCTCATGCACATAGATGTCCACTGAGCAGTCGGACACGGTGTCACACTCTCCTTTAAACACTCTTATCTGTTCACAACATGACTTCAGTTTGGGCCTTACCTCCCTCTTGTTCACAGAGGTGGCTCCCACCCCTATCCTGAGGGTGGGACAGAGTGAGGAAGGTGTTGTTTCCCTGGACTGCTGGATTTGCTGATCCCAGATGCTTCTGCTGCGGCACAGGAATTCTACCAGCAAATAGGGAGCAGCTCCCCACAGCTGCCCAATTTGTCCCCAGATTCCTTGCAAGCACACACCTCCCTCTGTGAAGCTAATGGCTGGACACTTGGAACCCATGCCTGCACATGGGCAGAGCTTCTACAGTGGTCACTAATACTCCCTCCACTCTACCTTTTATCACACACATGCTGGAGCGTTTCCACACACACTACTCCTTGAAATTCTCCAAAGCAGAAGAAAAGGGGCACTTATTTGCCTCATCCCTAAACACACAGAATTAAATGAAAATGAGAGAGGACCTGTGCTGAGCTTCTTAACTGGCACCAGGATCACATACTAGGCACAGGGCACAGGATCCACTCATCACTCCAGGAATCCAGTGTATCTGCACAAGTCCTGACACACAGTTGGATGCACAGTTTTCCATGGGCAGTGGAAATGGCCTGGACTTTATTCTCTAATAAGGACAATGTCATACCCTTCAGCTCATAGCTGAAGCTCTAAACAACCACCCCTGGCCTCAGTGCCTGAGGGGAAGGCAGGGCCCCTTGCCCTGCTGACATCGATGTGGTCTACAGCATGTCCAGTCAGACTTCCCTCAGCATCTGAAGGCCACTCCTTAACACAGGGGTGGACATGTGATCCACCGGTGCCCAGGCACGTCCCTAGCTAAGAAGTCCATTACCCCAGAACTGCCCTGCCCAGGGCGTGTGGCTATTTATGCATGTAGCCACTCAGCTGCAGCTTAACTGCTACTGATAACACATGAGTGCCAGTCCCACAGCCCATGCCAAGTAGTATCAGTCACGCACAGCTCTGCCTAGTGCATGGACGACTGCCCAGGGGTTCCTCAGTGAGAAGAGTTTGTGCAAGAGGCCTGAGCAGGGGGAGGTGAGTGAGTGTCAGGAGCAGTTTTCCTCAGGAGCCTCTAATCCACGTGTGCTCCTCAGACCTCAGCCACACTGGATGGAGGAGGGTGTCACCCCACTGTAGTCAGCATGAGAAGAAGGATGAGGGGTGAGCTCCATGAAAAGGGAAGACAAGGGCCCAGATGGCGTCTGACCACATGGTCACTCACTAGAATGGAGAGTCAGTTGCTTTCTCACAAACACATCAAGAACTGACTGAGGGGTCAGTGTTTCCATTCTCCACTTTCACAGCAGGAGAGTGCAGACTCATGCAGGTTGACCAGTAAGCCCTCCTCCACTGGTCTGGGAGTTCAGGGGCACTGACCTCCTGATACAGGTCTTACTCTCTCTCTCTCTCTCTCTCTCTCTCTCTCTCTCTCTCTCTCTCTCCTTCTGCCTCTCTCTCATACCCAGCCTCAGGCCCAGCTCCTCATATTCATGTTGAACCTGGTCCCAGTGGGAGCAATAAGCTGACCTGCACGTCCCCAGGGTGGTACCCTGAGCCAGAAGTGCAGTGGACTGGCCCTGGACGACTCCATCTGGATCCTGATTTGGAGGAGAGGACAGTGGCAGGAGATGGCCTGTTCCATGTGGAGTCCTCTCTCACAGTCAGGGAGAGTTCCAGAGCACATGTGTCCTGCTCCATCAGGAACCCCGTCCTCAAGGAGGTGAAGGAGGCCCACGTGTCCTTGGCAGGTCAGTTCCTCCAAGGTGCTCGTCCAGAGGTTGCAGGGCTCATCAGGGAGCAGTGATGGGCAGAGAGCCCTGACAGAGACACTGATGAGTGTCCAGTGGGTGCATCTGTCCTCCTGAGTGGAGAGCTCTTCAGTGTCCCCACTGCCCCCTGCCCCTCCTGCTGAGGTCCACAGTCATCATTCCACATGGTACAAGTGGATGTGCCAAAGATTCCAGGGTAACAGGGTGGAGCAGAGTCTGTCAAAGTCCCTGGGAACCTTCCCAATCCCACTGCCCAGGCTTGTCCAGGAATAAAAATTGAGCTTCCTCCCCTTCCTGCCAAACTGACCTACAGTGCTGGCCACATCCCCTTCTGGAACCTTGGCACACACAGGACATTTTATGTTCCACTTCCTACTAAAATATGGTAATAACAGTGTGCTCTCATGAGGTTGTTATGAGGGTTCATGATGCTATTCACCTTGCAGGAGGAGAGAATCAAACCCCCAGTGCACGCTCCACATACCCAGAGTGACTGTCCAGAGAACACAGTGTGGCTCCCACACTCCTTGCACCTCCCTCTACCCTCTACCTTTCCCAGTCAGGGAGAAGAGTGCAGCCTGTGCTCCAGGGTGCTCTCAGTCCCTTCTCCTCCAGCTAACCCCTCCCTTCCTTCCTTTTTCTCTTCCTTGATGTTCCTCCAGGTCAGATCCTTGGACATACCTGCCCTATGGTGCATCATATCACTGGGGCCTCGTTCCTTCTATTGTCCCTCAACTGGCATTTCCTGCTGCTCCCTCAAGACCTAACCAGGGGTTCTCTGTTCCAGGAATCTCCCCCCACCCAGTGTGCACCACGTGTCCCCTCAGTGCTCAGCTGTACTTAGACCCACATCCATGTGATGTAGAGGACAACTGGACAATAGGACCATGATGAGGGCAGTGAGGACTCAGGAGGGAGGGCAGAGGGCAGGTGGAAGGAGAGGCTCTGTGCATCTGCACCTGGGCCTTATCATAGGAGCACTGCTGTCACACACGTCACGGAGGCTTTGGTGAAATCTGGAGGTGGGCACACGGTGTCTGCTGCATTACTTCCCTGTCTTCAGCCTGTGCAGACAGCTGCCTGGTTTTAAAGTCTGTCCTGAGCCTGCCCGGGTGGGAGGAGGCAGGAAGAGGAGGTCCCTGGGAGTGCTGGGAGGGCTGGTGAGGCTTGGAGTCTCTGCCTGCCTGGTGAGGTCTCCCTGGGGCAGAGGCAGGACTCTCCCAGCAGCCAGGCCCCTGCAGTCAGGCTGACCTCAGTGCCATGGTCCTGTTCTCCAGGTGGCTTCTTCTCCAGGGTCAGCCCCTCCACAGTGGTGCTGGCTGTGTTTAATGGCCTCCTGGCTGTTGGCTTGGTGATCATCCATGCTGTCCTCCTGAGAACCAGAAAAGCCAAAGGTAAATGGAAGAAGTGGGGCTGACGTGATTTATGGTGGACTCATGGGGTAGCTGTAAGGTCATATGCAAATGGACTCAGGATCCTTTACCATTTGCAATGGAGTAACCTGAGGAGGAAGAGATCATCCTCCTGCATAATCAGGAGTTTCTTTTTGACACCATCCTGGAGTTTGTGTTTGCCTTGGTCTCTCCAGGCAGACTAGGTGAATCTCTTTCTACAGAAGGATTGAGTCCTCTCCAAGGCACTCTGCAGCTGTGTCTCTCTAATTGTCCCATCACATGGATCTCTGTGTATGGGACAAATTAGGCCATGTGATCTATATCATGGCAGTCCTGCCTCCCTCAAGGTCAGAGGGCGTGGAGCTGTATGTAGGTGACAGGATGGGACCACGTGACCTTCTTCACTGAGGTCATCCCCAATATATATCAGCAGTAGACTGGTTGCAGGTCAGGGGCTGCATTGGTGCAAACATTCACACCCACATTCCTTGGGAGAGCGGGATCCTTGAAGCCTGTTCCAAGGGCTAATGGGAAGAGCTAATGCGTCTGCTCATCCTGACCTCACTGTGTATCAGGCACTTGCATAAACCAGTTGCAAAGGTCAGCATGATGTTCACTTAGGCATATTTAGAAAAATAAGTAACACTAGGTGTTTGACAAGGTCCTTTGAATGAATTGGGAGGAGCCCAGGAACCCCCAGGGTTGTTGTCTTTTCAGGGCTCCTGAGGAAGATCCAGGCCTGCCTTGTGTGAAGGGGTGAGCTGTCTGGGGTGCCTGAGGGAAATGCCAGGACACCCCAAGACCCCTAACTGGGCTGCCAGCCAGAGCCCATCTGGGTAAAAGGAGCAGGAGGTTCAGATGATGTAAGGTCCTCTGTGGCGACTCCTGGGGCTGTAGGCCATGCAGGCAGCTGGGACGTGAGAGATTCTCAATGGATCAGGAAGCCAGGTGGGCATGTCTGAAGCTCTGTGGAGCAGGGTCAGTGTTTCAGGGTTATCCAAGTTAGTGACTGCTGTCCTGATGGACTGGCAGGTGAACAGTGACCTCCCAGAGTCCCCAGGTGAGTGAAGTCCCCAGTCCTCCCAGGACATCAGTGCCTTTAGGACACCTTGTGTTCTGATCACTGCTTCCAGGTCCTTCTTATGGCCTGGCCGTCTCCAAGTGCCTTAATGATGAACCCAGAATCTCCACGTTGGTTTGTCTCTAAGCTCATTGAAAACCGTGAGGAGAATGTGCAGGAATTGTAGTTGTGCTGTACTTAGTCTCAGCCTTGGGACTTTAGCCAACAGTGGAAGCCCAGAGGGGATGCCATTCACTGTCCCCTGAGACTTCCAAACATGGATCTCAAAAGAATTTTCCAATCAGGGTCAGGGCTTCTTTATTATTAACACACAGGAGGCCCTCACTGTGCCAGGCAAAGCTGGCTGTCCAGTGCTGGGCCTCTGGGTCACTGCTGTCGCAATGGGATGATGTTTGAGAGGCTCTCCTGAGGATCCTGAGGAGCACACACTCTCACCTTCCCGTGGGGTCAGTGAGCTCTCCATGCTGACACGCTTGACCTCAGATGTTGAACCAAGAGGGCATGAACACTTAGGTGGACCAATGCCAAACGGAAGCACCAACACGAGCACCCTGCACCTAGACCATGAAGTAGAGAGGGAGGCCATCAATCTCATTGTGGGAAGTTAGTAGAACTTTATCTCCAAAATGTAATGGGGACACAGGAAAACCAAAGACCACTATGGACCAAAGTCCCTGAAGAGCATGTGTGCGATGACCTCACTAAGGTTCTTGTCCATCCATTCAACAGCACGTTTACAGGGCCAGCAGTGATCCATTGCATTTCATTCCAGGCAAGCAGTAACAGGTCAACATGGGAAAATCAGTGAAATTACAACCATAGCTAGAGTGGAGGACAACAGGCACATGACCAGCTCAATAGCAAGAGAGTTTGATGAAATTCAACATCCCTTCAGCACAGAAGCCCTGAAGATCCTGGGTGCAGAAGGATCAGACCAGCACCTAATAAAGACAACAGAAGGCAAACCAGAGCCGACCTTCTAGGAAAGGAGGAAGTCTGAAACTGCTCTCCTTAAATCAGGACTGAGACAGGGAAGTCCCCTCTCCTCACACTTCTCCATTGTAACGTCTGATATTTCAACCACCCAGTCAAGGCTGAGCCTGTGAATAAGGCAGACAGAGAAGCACACACACAGGCTTCCTTTCATCTGTGGAATCAAAGGATCAGAAAAGATGTGACAGTGCAGAGGGAGCAGCAGGGAGGGGTTGGGAGGGAAGAGCAAGAGGCTGGCAGGTGGTCAGGACTCTCTGGAAGCTCAACAGGCAGCTCAGGAAGGTCACAGTGAAGCCAATCAATTCCTCCAGGGAGAAGGCATGAGCAATTCCAGTGTAAAACCACAAGAGCAAAAGAGACTGTGGGGAGCTAGGAGGAGGGACAGGGTGGAGTGGTCAGGAGGGCAGCCCATGAAGAACGCTTCTGGCCACACATAGGGCTTTGGTACTGCCCATGAGTGCTGAACAGCCCTGAAGGATTGTGAGTGCAGAGAGGTTGGGTGAGGTGGCTCTTAGGAGGAACTCAGGGACTGCATTACAGAATCCATGGGGTGCTCACCAGAGGCCCTGGGGAACAGTGGAGGCCTCCCCCCTGGTTGGGCAGCTCTGGGTAGGCAGTGGAGAAGGTGGGGGCGGAGGCCAAGCACTGAGGGCCCTGATGGAGCTAGAGTCAAGAGACCTTAGGGAGGAGTCCAAGGGGAGGCTGAGTGGGAGCTGGCAGAGAAGGAGGCACAGAGACTGTGTCCCTGCTTCTGACCCAGGTCCTGGGTCCAGCATCACCCTCTCTCAGGTGGGGACAAGGCATCATGGTTTCGCCACAGGACCCAAATTCTCCAGTGTCTTGACACCAGTGGTTGCTGTGTCACATGACCCTGAGGAGGTGACAGGAGGCTCTGAGGGTCTCAGGCCTTGGACATGAGGCGGAGTTTCACTCTGCCCTTGACTTACTGCTTTCAGCTGCTCGTCACACTCACAGAGGGCAGCCTTGTCTCCCTGCTTGTGACTGACGCCTAGGGGCCCTTTTTTACATATACTTCATCTCTTTTTCTTCTTCATTTTATTTGGGAAATTTAAATGTCTTTTCTTTTCTGCAAAATCCACAATGAACTGTTATGATCCATGATACTTATGAAAAGAAACACTATTTCACCATTAAATTACGCTAGAGAAGAGTGCTTCTTTGTTGGCAAATATTAAAGATTAGTTTTTAAAGATGTAAGCAGAATTTAAGAGGTGGTACTGGATAAGACTCTTTTGCTGTGTGGTGAATGCACACTAGATGTATATGCAAGAACGAATTGAAAGCAATTCCATTGGGTAACTAAACTTCTTGGGTTTCGTCTTTCCTGATTTATTTTAATGAAATGAACACATTTCTTTCTAGAAAATTTTACTTGTAGTTCAACAAAAACATGAAGTCACTTGCCAAATCTGTAGGGGAGAAGTCTTGTTTCCTGCAGCCCAGGCTCTGAGCACTGAGTTCTGAGCTACGATTGGCAGGTGCCTACCAATGATCCTGTCGGGAGAGACCCTATTTGCTCATGGTGATGTCCCTAGTACAGTGGACAGCAGCTGCCCTGAAGTGGTCCTCAAAAAGGGTGTGCTCAGTGGACAGGGCAGTGTGGCAGTGACCTCAGGAATGTCAGGAAGACAACCTGAGTCCTCACACTGGTCACTCATAAGCAGTAGGCTTGTGATGGACATGGGAAGACTTCAGGGCCTTCTGAATCTCAGGAACTGGGGTGTCCTCTGCAGGAACATAAGACCACATGCCCTTTCAGTCTCTGTACTCAGAGTCCAGCAATTGACCCACATATTCAGTGGATCCTTCAATCACACAGCAAAGCCCAGGATGAACTTTGTTGTCATGTCAGAGACTTATCTTCATTTACCTCTTTGTTTTTCCTTTAGAGAAACTCTGTGAAGAGCTTGGTAAGTTCTGTGTCTCTTTTCTGTGTGCACTTGAAATTCCAGCCTTTTTGCCACCAAACATTGATCTCTCTGTGATTGATTACAGAGGAAAGAAGTCAACAGAGAGAGATAGGTAAGTGAAGTCCTGTCCCACTTGGCATCCACCTCATTATTTCAGAGCCTCACCTTCCCTGTCACCCAGCTAACCTTGAATATGTCCATCTCATTGCAGATTTGGAGGAAGCTCGAAGATTTTCAGGTAGGTGCACAGAGAGGAAAGGCTAAGCATGGCCTCATGCCTGTCCTCAAAATTGTATTTTGAAAGAAAAGGTTCTGGCCAAATGATCTACAGGTTGCACAAGTGGGAAAGAAATCCTTAGGCACTGGGTGTAGGGACCTAAGTTGGCTGAGACCCAAGTCCTGCTGTGGGAGAGGTGGTCTAGTTAGACTGCCATAGATGGAGGCATGAGCTCTGGTGGCACACACAGGGGTCTCCTAACCCTGGCAGGCAGGCTCTGGTCAGTGAGGAGCAGGTCCCCTGTCCTCTGCCCACCACCCCACAGGGCTCTCCAGAGTGATGCTGAAGTGTGAGCTTAGGTCTCTTCTCCCTCCCCTCCCTTCAAACTTCAAGCCCTCCATGTCCATCAGGTCATGTTCCCCAGCAGGAACACAGGCTCTTCTTTCTCCTTAGTTTTAATAACAATGAAGTAAACAGCAACTGCATTAATCCAGTGTCTCCACTGGGCTTTGTCCTACTTCTTCTCCCTTCCTTGAAAAGCCTCCTGAGATACTTGTGAGCCCTCCTTCCTAATCTGAGCCCTCTGCTTGCTTCCCATCCCAGCTCCATAAACACCACAGCCTGACAGTGGCCCTCCTGGGCCTGCATGGTCCTGCTGCCCTCCTGGCTGCCTCCCTGCTCCCCTGCTCCTCTCCCTCCTCCTGCCACCCTGGCCACTTTCCTGCCCTCTGAACACACTGCTGAGCTGCCTCTGAGCTGAGCAGGAGGATCATCTCCTTGACCTTCCTCGACCTTCTGCTGTGTTTCACTCTGTCCATGGAGGGCCTGGTGTTCCTAGGGCTGACACCAGGGGACCTCCTGAGAGTCAGAAGACTGGTGAAGCCCTTTCCCAAGGGGTTTCCATGCCCCATGCAGCTCCCACTAAGGGGGGCCTTGGAAGGTCTGAGGTGCCAATAGAAATGAGTCCCCCAGATGGCCTGGCCTGGAGGTCTGTCCTGCAGGAAGGAGCTTCAGACCTGCAGGAGGGATGGTGTCCTGGGTCTTGGCAGAGGGTGTTTAGTTTCCCTTTGTGTTGATGAAAGGGGCCTTGAACACTGGCCTTGTTCCTCTGCTCTCCTTTGACCCTGGCCGAGAATGGGAAGAGTCTTTTCTTTTTTTGATTGTTTTAGTTTTCATTTGTTCTTTTTATGTATACCTAACAGCAGTTTGTATTTTGACCTATTATACATATGTGGAGTGTACCTTCCATTCTCGTGGTTGTGCATGATGTGGAGTCACACTTGTCACCTAGTCATGTAAGAACAGAGGAATTGATGTCCCACTCATTCTACTGTCTTTCCCACTCCCCTCCACCTCCCTTCATTTGTTCCCTTTCATCTAATCCAGTGAACTTCTCCCCTTCCCTCCCCATTACTGTGTGTGAGCATATGCATATCAGAAAGAAAAATAGGCATTTTTTTTGGGGGGATGGCTTATTTCACTTGGCATGATAGTCTCCAGTTCTATCAATTTACTCACAAATTCCATAATTTCATTCTTCTTTCTTTTTATTTGTTCTAATTAACTGTACATGAAAGTAGAATGCATTTATTTATTTTGAAAGGTCATACATAAATGCAGTGTAATTTCTCCTATTTCCCATTATACATACTGTAGGATCACATTGACCTTGTAGTCATATATGTATATGAGATAATAATGACTGTTTCACCGTTTCATTGTTCTTTCTGGCTGAGTAATATTCCATTGTGTATATGTACCACATTTTCTTCATCCATTCATGTGTTGAAGGGCAACTAATTGATTCCATAGCTTAGCTATGTTGAATTGAAGTGCTATAAACATTGATGTGGCTGTGTCACTATACCATGCTCATTATAAGTCTTTTTGGTATAAAACGAGGAGTGCGATAACTGGGTTAAGTGGTGGTTCTATTCCATGTCTCCTGGGGAATCTCCACACTGCTTTCTATAATGACTGCACCAATTTGCATTCCCACCAGCAATGTATAAGTGCACCTTTTCCCCTCATCCCCACCAGCATTTTCTGTTACATGTATTCTCGATAATTGCCATTCTGCATGGAGTGAGATGTAATGTCTGTTCAGTTTCATTTTCCATCTCTCTCATTGGCAGAGATGTTGAACATTTTTTCATTATTTGTTTGCCCATCATATTTGTTTTTCCACGAAGTGTCTGTTCATTCTTTTGCCTATAATTGATTGGTCATTTGTTATTTTGGTGTTGAGTTTTTTTTTTTAATTCTTTATACATCCCGGAAATTAATGCCCTATCTGAGGTGCAGGTGGTAAAGATTTTCTCCCATGCTGTAAGCTCTCTCTTCACGTACCTGATTGTTTCCTTTGCTTTGAAGACACTCTTTGGGTTGATGCAATCCTATTTGTTGATTCTTTATTTTATTTCTTGTGCTTTAGGAGTCTTATCGAGGAATGCAGTTCCTTAGCTGACATGATGGAGATTTGGGCCTGATGATTCTTCTAGGAAGCACAGGGCCTCTGTTCTAATGCCTAGGTCCTTGATCCACTTTGAATTGAGTTTTGTGCAGGGAGAAAGGGGTTTAAATTCACTTTAGCATGTATGGATTTCCAGTTTTCAAGTACCATTTGTTGAAGAGGCTATCTTCTCCCCAACACACGTTTATGGCTCCGTTGTCTAGTGTGAGATAACTGTATTCATGTGGGTTTGTCTCTTTGTCCTCTATTCTATGCCCTTGGTCTTCATGTCTGTTTCGTTGCCAATCCCATGTCCTTTTGTTATATAACCCTGTGAGGTCTAGTGTCATGATACCTCCTGCCTCTCTTTTCTTACTGAGAATTGCTTTGTCTATTCTGGGCCTCTTACTTTTCCAAATGGATTTCATGTTTCCTTTTTTGATTTTTAAGAGAATCTCAATGGTGTTTTAATAGGAATTGCATTAAATCTGAATAGTGCTCTTGGTGGTGTGGATATTTTGACAGAATTAATTCTGCCTAACCAAGAACATGGGAGATTTTTCCATTTTCAATTTCTTTCTTTAGTGTTTGGTAGTTTTCCTTATAGTGGTCTTTTGCATCTTTTGTTAGATTGATTCCCCATTTTTTTTGAAGCTATTTTGAATGGGGTAGTTTATGTAATTTCTCTTTCAGTTGACTCATCACTGTTGGAGTAATGCAATTGATTTGGGGTGTTAATTTTATTTTCTCCTAATTTGCTGAATTCATCTATGAGTTGTACAAGTTATCTGGTGGAGCTTTTGGAATCTTCTAAAAATAGAATTATATCCTTGGCCAATAGTTATAGTTTGAGTTCTTTTTTATTCATGTTCCTTTAATTTCTTGGGTCTGTCTGATTACTCTGAATAGAGTTTCAAGGATGATGTTGAATAGAAGTGGTGGAAGAGGGCATCCCTGCAATTTTAAGAGGGAATGCTTTCAGTTTATCTCCATTTAGAATGACGTTGGTCTTGGGTTTAGCATAGATAGCCTTTACAATGTTGAGGCATGTTCCTACTATCCCTATGTTTTCAAGTGCTTTGAATATGAAGGGGAGCTGTATTTTGTAAAATGCTTTTCTGCATTATTGATCATGTGATTCTTTTCTTTAAATCTATTGATATGATGAATTGTTTCTTGGTCTCCATATATTGAACCAGAGTTGCATCCCTGGGATGAAACCTACTTGATCATGGTGCAGTATCTTTTAAATGTGTTTCTGTATGCAATTTGTCAGTATTTTGTTAAAAGTTTTAGCGTCTATGTTCATCAGGGATATTGGTCTGAAGTTTTCTTTCCTTGATGTCTTTGTTTTGCTTTGGTAACAGGGTGAAACTAGCTTCATAGAATGAGTTTCAAGCCTTCCAAATTTGACAGTGATCCCTCTTCTATTTTTCATGGTACATGAGGAGGAGGATTAGTGTTACTTCTTCTTTGAAGGTCTAGTTGGACGAAGCCGAGAATCCATCTGGTCTTGGGAGTTTCTTTGTTGGTAGGCTTTTGATGGCATTTTCAATTTCACTGCTTGAAATGGATTTGTTTAAATTTTCCATGTCCTCCTGATTCAATTTGGGTAGGTCTTATGTCTCCAGACATTTGCCAATGTCTTCAGGATTTTCTATTTCATTAGAGTATAGATTGTCAAAATAAGATCTGATTATTGTATTTCATTAGTGTCCACTGATACTTTGTTTTTCATGATAAATTTTAGTAATTTGAGTTTTCTTTCTCTTTGTTTCACTTGGCTGAAGGTGTATCAATTCCAATGATTTTTTTCAAAGAACCAACTTTTTATTTTGTGAATTTTTTTATTGTTTCTTTATTTCAATTTCTTCTATTTCAGGTCTGATTTTAATTATTTCCTGTCTTCTGATTTTTGTTTTGATCTGTTCTCTGCCTTACAGATCAGTTTATGTACATTCTAAGCTCCTTCTCTGACATTTCTTCCACTGTGGGGTCAAAGGACTCTATTATTGAAATGTCTTGGTTTGTTTGTGGTAATTTGTCCCCTTGTTTGTTCATGTTCTTTGTGGGTCTACCCATCTAAGACTATGGTTCTGAGATAGTAGGCATTCTACTCTATGGACTTATAGTGTCGCTGACGGTTTCCTGTACCTCACCTTTTAGGGGGAGACCAATAACAACCACCAATGCAAACAATATACAGTATTAAAGCAAAAGTTCCTACCATGTTAGTTGTCACAATGAGAGAAATGATGTGACAAGCCATTGTCTACAATATAAACAGCAAGTTTGCAAAGTGGTGCCTGATTTTGAATGGTGAACAGGGAGAGAGCAGAAATGATATAGGATGTGATGATGAGGGAGGAGGGGAGAGCATAGAAGATATAAGGAGGAGTGAAAGAGAGAGCAATAGAGCCTGGCTGTTAGCAGAAGAACAGAGTAAGAATCAGGGGAATCATAAGTGAGATATGTACATATATCTCACATATATATAAAGTGTATAAAAATGTATACATATACATTATATATATATACAAATCAAACATTCTATTCCTCCGAAAACATATCTCTGCAAAATAGCTGGCTTTAGAATGCTTGGAATGCAATAATGCAATAAGAAGTCAAATATGAATATGGATAAATGTCCTTGAACTACTAAGTTCAAAACTAAAGATAGAAAACAAAATAGGGGGAAAAAGAAACACACACCTCAATAAAAAGAGTTGTTTCCATTGGAGTTCAGGATTCGCAGCTTCCTTCCTCAGCAGTATTGGTGGGCTCCTCTGGAGTGTGATCCTTGCTGAACCCTGATTGGGGCTGCTAGGGTGAGAGGAAATCCTATAGGCAGAGCTCCTGGAGTGGGGTTTAGCTCAGACAGGCTCCAGGCCCTACCCTGGATGCCAGTGGGCTTGGAGATTCAAACCAGTGCACCTCCAGGCCCAGAAGTTGCTGATCCACCCTGGAGGCCTGCAGCCAAGGGATCTGCTCTGGATCCACTCATGTGGTGCAGCAGGCAAATCTTAGTCTACTATGTCACCTGAGGGGTTCCTGCTCTTGGGTCCAATCTCCAAACTCAATATCTCCAGCCCCCACCATTTCAAAATTCCAGCAAGTTCTGTCTCTCCAACTGGTCCTGCAAGCAGCCAGATTGTAATGGGAGTGGAAGAGCTGGGTGGGTTTCCAGGACCATTGTCCCCTCTGTCAACCTCTCTCCAAGTTTGATGGTCCCTGGTCACTGAGGCCCATTCTGTGTCATGTGGTGTAGGTTTGCCAGACCTGTATTGCAGGCCAAACTCAGGTCTGCCAGGAATGGTACCCTCAGCTGCCACCCCAACACCATGACTGCAGAATGGTCCCTCTGTCCTGCACACAGCTGGGGAGGAGGGGCTTCTCTCCCATGAAGATGTGGTGCTGGGGGTAGGAAGGATGGTAGAGCAAAGAGGCATTATTTCCTTCTGTACGTACATGAGTGCATGACCTCTGTGATCCTGCAGGATGTGTAATCAGAAAAATGAGAGTCCAGTCCGTTTATGTATGATCTATCAAAATGAGTAAGTGCATGCTGCTGTCATGTAAAATAATCAAGGAGAAATAAAAATGCCCAAGAAAAAAAGGGTCATTATAACAACATTTATTGAAAGACTCATATCTTGAATAGACGTGCTAGTCCATCAATACTCTGTGTCTCATCCCTGTGTGAAATAGAAGACTTGTATGAATTAAAACAGATTTGAGTTTTCTTAAAAAAAAAAAAAAAAGGTGTGGTCCAGCTCAGCCTTCACTTTTGTCAGGCAGCATCTCTGAAATCTGAACTCTTTGCTCACAGACTTGCCTCAGGCCTCCTAAAGTGCAGGTTCCTTTAATCCTCTCCCTGCACTTTGCTGGTGGAGGGTCGACTCTGGCTGGTGCCTCTGGCCATGGCAGTGACTGTGGCCCTGGGGATTCTCCCTTACTTTGTTATATCCAACCTCCTGAGCTCCTGGTCTGCTCTGAACAGCGTTAAACTCCAGGAAATCAACCAATCGCCTGCACCCCCTTGTTTTGTTCACCCACCTTGCTGAGAAGCTACCTACTTAATTTCTTGGATTCACACCACAGAGCTACCAAGAAAGGAACCCTCACTATTTTTCCACATTAACCCCCTGCCCACGTGTCTTTCCTTATTGCTCACAAGTAACTGATCTCCCTCCTTCTGCAGAGGACATCACCCTGGACAAGGACACAGCTCACCCCTCCCTTGTTGTGTCACCTGAAGGGAAGCATGTGAAATCCGTGCCTATAAACCAAGATGTTCCAGATAATCCTGCTCGATTCACACTTGAACCATTTGTGCTGGGACAGAAGAGATTCTCTAGCGGCCCTCACTACTGGGAGGTTGAAGTGAAAGGGCTGGACAGGTGGAAAATAGGTCTCTGCTTGGATTCAGTTGATCCAAAAATATCCTATATCTATACCTTCCCTGAGAATGGGTTCTGGTCTCTTTCCCTGTTGGATGGCAGGTATCAAGCTCTTTCCATGCCTCGATTTTCTATTAATGTTGACTTACCCCCTGAGATAGTGGGCATATTTCTGCACTATGAGAAAGGGTTGATCTCTTTCTATGATGTGAAGGCATCTACCATTCTCTATACTTTCAAAAGCAAGTTCACTAAGCCCCTCAGGCCATTTTTCTCCCTTGAACTTCCTACCCCAATAAACACCTGGGGACTTACCATCCTCCAGGTGCCAGGTGCTTCTGATTCTCTCTAGAGTAGAATGGAGACACTTTCACCCTATGGATCATGGGTGCAATGGCCACTCCCCAGCCAGGATGATGCAGGGCTGAGGTGTGAGGATCCCCTGGGCCCTGGCTGCTCCCAGTGCTGTTAATGGTAAGAGAAGTACTGCTCACAGGGTCACTTCCACTGCCCATCAAACTCTGTCATCCTTGCCTGACTTACTACCAAAACTGATGAGCTTCATTTCTCACCATGCCTTAGAGCCAGTTCAGAGTATTTTACTTTCACTAGCAACTTGTTGGTTCCTCAGAACATCAGGTGCTATTTCCACAAATGTCTTTGAGCCAAAACCTGTGATGGGAACCCATCTGTATACACAGAGCCCTGATCTAAATAAACTTGCCTCCTGTAGCAACCAACACACCTGTACTCAAAGGACCCACCTTGCAAGCCTCCCCCAAGTCCCTACATTCTACAACACATTTCCTTAGCCTCATTATCAATTTTGACGTATTTCCTTGACTAATATTATCTAAATTCATGGTATACAGTTGAATCCATGTGGGGAACCATCCTGCAATTGTGACCACAATTACATTATTTCGCAGATATATTCTGTGTATTTGATTTCAAGAACCTGTTCACTTTCCAATATAAACTCAGTACCCCTTGAACGGTACTCTCCAGTACCCTCTGACTACCTCCAGTCTAGCCAGCCATGCTCTGCTCTCTTCTACCCTCTGGCTGAATGTGTCCATTTTGTAGATATCCTGGTTAGTGTTCAACTCGATCTTCCAAAAGCAGGTTGGAGGCCATGGTCACCATAGCATGGTGTCAGTTTTAGGATGTCCCCTTCCTCCCAAAGTCATACTGCTGCTTAACCTGAACCTCTAAGAGAAAAACCAAGCCACCCATCTCCAGAGTCCTTGAGATGCAGCTCAGAGTGTCCGAAAAGCCACACACAGACTACCTCAGATCTTTAGCAAAACCCCAGGGAGGTTAGAGAGAAATTAGGATTCTCACACATTGCAGGTTTGAGAGCAAAATCACTCAGCAGCTCAGGGAAGGTCGGTGGCAGATTCTCTTGACTGTAACCAGAGAAGCATCCTGTGCTCTGCATGTCCATGCCCAGGTACAAGGTGGACAGAAATGAGAGCCTGTGAACCCAGAAGTGGCACCAAATCCTCAAGCAGCCTGTTAATATTATCTAAGAACCAGGACCAATACAAATGGCTCTTACTGGGGAATGATAGAATATGTTCTAATCCATTCACGAGAGGAACTGCAATTTGACATTTAAAACATGAAACCTGGACACATTCAGCCAGATGTAGGATCATCAGAGACGCTGTGCTGGGTGACAGAATCAGGTGTGAGACGACTGCACATTGCCTTGTATGGGGGTTTTGAGGTATGTCCAGCCTGTGCCCAAGAAATACCCAGATCCTTGTGTGCATGGTGTCAGGGGCTGCCTTGAGGGGAGGAGGAGAGTCTGGAGAGGGGAGAGCTCCCTGTGTGTAGGGTGTGGGCATGACGTGTACCCAGGACAGAGTCAGCACCTGCTCCCTCGAGGTCCTGGCATTCCATTGCTGGGAACTGTTCTCCAAGGCGGCCGCTTATGGCCCTTGCTTCCCGTGGTCCATGCCCTGATGTACAGGTGCTCCTGCCTTCCCTGACTAAGGGCTGTGCCAACTCTCCCGTGGTGGACATAACTGTGCACATCCCAGGTTCATCCTCCAGGGCAGGTCCACTGGATCTCAGCACTGCCCACTCTGTGGGAAGCCAGCACCATATCAGGGGACACTCATGTAGCCCCGTGGAGGGGACGGGGACCCTGAGTCTCCTTCTCAGAGCCTTGTGGATCAGGACCCTTGAAGTGAATTTTCCAGCCCCACTGAGCCACCTGCAATCTGCAGTGTGGGAACAGAAGCAGAGAGGGAGCTTCTGACCAAGGCCCCAATCCCTGAGCTGCAGGAGGAGACCATGGCTGGTGTGGCCAGTGACTTTCTCCCCTGACTCAGTGTGAGGAGGGTTGTCTCAGCCAGGAGTGGATGGAGCAGTGTGTGTGGATGGTGTGTCACAGAGCACTGTGAACAACATACCTCAATCAGCAGGCTGCTCTTTCAATTGCTAGAGTAAGAAATTCCAAAATACATCACTGCAGTGAGATTTAGAAAACTGAGAAAGTATAAGAAAGGTAATGAAACTTGGGCTTCTCAAAACTGGACTGTCTAGCTACATGCATGAAGGGGAAGGAGAAAGGTGTGCCCCTTATATTCTGGATTGAAATGGAGGCAAACATCTATGTATCTATCTACGTATCTATTTCATATATGTATTTGTGCTACTCTATGTACAATAGCAATGCATAGTTACTATTATATCTATTAAAACATAATATATATCATTATATATAAAATATAATATGTTACAAAATTATTACTCCATTATATACTCTATGGGGACATGGCTAATACATTATCAATATAATAATTACATACTGTCCTGAAATTAGCATTACTGTAGTCAGGAATCATGAACACGGGTGTGTATCATGTCTGCGTGTGCACACACCTGTGTGCTTAGAAGGCCTCAAAGCCCTGAAGGCCCAGTAGCAGTGAGCACCCAGTGACCAGAGGCTGATCTGTAGAACAGCCTCATGAAGGAAGCAGAGGTCTTTAGAGAAGAGGTGGCTTCCAGGAGTGAGCAAGGCCACGTGTGCGCTGGGCTTCTTAGATCTCCAAAGAAGGGCAGCTCTCAGACACGGATGCGGACGTAACTGGAGGACACAGGAGACAGCTAGAGAGGTGCCTTTTAGTTCGTCTTTGACAAAACAGTAAAAATAAAAATGCCGAGGGTCTGCTGACATAGACTAAGAATGAGTGAAGCCCCAGATGCCAGAGGAGACCAACCCCTCCCTACAGTAGGTGTGAGCTGATAAACATGGAGGAGTCTAGAACCGGCTCATGGAGAGATTTGCTGACACATCTCAGATTGTCCCCCGGGCATTGTCCTGGTGCACCTGTCCATGATGCACAGGCCTCCTGGACACCAGGTAGCCCACTGACTGCAACTCCTTTGGCTGATGTGGGGACACCATGGTGACGTGCCCCTGGCACAGAGCCCTGGAGCTGCTAGTCTCTGCTGTGGCCCCTGCAAGGGTCCCACTCATGTTTAATCTGGAGGAACCTTCACACTAAACGTCAAGGGACAGAAGTGTCACTAAAAGCAATTCAGAGTCCTGAATTTTACCTTAAAATACGACCACTAACAGCTACAAAGGAGGTTGTTGTCAGGAGTGGCAGATCTTTGGTGGAGCAGGTGATGGTATTGGATCAATGTTGGGTTGCCTGATCTTGTTTTAAGGAAATACACATTGAATTATTGAATTAGGGGGAAAATATGTAGTTTCTACCTAAGTCCCAGGTGGTTCACACAACGTAGGCATATTCATGATGTGTAGCTTGTATACATGTTTAGCACACATGGAGACCTTCCTGATCTCTCTAGTCCTCAACCTCTCAGTGAGACTGGATTACAACACAATACAACATTAAAAATATATATAATGTACACATTTAAGGTGCTCTGCTGCCCTCTGAACCAGAGGACATCTCCTCCTGCTGTCCTCTTCCCACACCACTCACTGTCACTCCTGCTATGATAGGAGTCACCTGCCCTTGGGAACACACTAGTGTCCCTGACCTCTACGTACATGACTGAGCTCCACTCACACCTGCCAACAACACCACGGGCACACCTACGTGCTCGACCTGAGAAGCAGACCACTGAGGGGGTGTTCTTAACACACACACAACTAGGCTGGGCAGGGCATCTGGTCCTCCCCAGACACAGAGAGGAGATGGACAGGAAGGACAGACCTGAGTGGAGGGAGGAAAGGAAATGCTGTAAGACCTGCAGACACACGAGGATTGGTTACTAGAAAGAAAATAAGCCCACATTTTCCCAACCAAACACAGACCAAGGTGGGGAAGGGGAAGGCTCCCCAGGGAATCAAGGAGGGAGGAGAAAGCTCACAGGCTCACCCCCTCACCAATCATTGGAGAGAAAAACTGAAAAAATTACAAGGTGACAGAGACACTGCTGTCCTTGAAGTAAAGAGCAATAAAACCGAAGTGTAGACAGAGAGCCCTGAGGCCTGCTGGGCACTTCAGTCACTGGAGGGAGTCCATGTTGACCAGTCACCCCTTAGATCAACACTGCCCATCCCCACCTCCTGACAGCAGCAAATTAAGTCAGAACACCCTGCAGTGACAGCTCCTAAGACCTCAGCTTGGGAGAACATGTAGGTGAATCACTGTTAGCTGAAAGGTTCCAAGACTCCCTGCCCCTCAGCAGGTAGTAGGGCAGCAGGCTGGAGCAGCCCACCTGGACACTGCTGGGTGGACCCAGTGCTCCACTCAGCTGCACCAGGCCCAGGACAGATGTAGCAGAGGCCCAGAGTTGGAGGTGTTGGAGTCAGAACTCAGAGCTGGCAGCAAGGGGATGTAGGTCCTGAGCAGAGAAAGGGGAAGGGGGCCTTAGACCTGTGTGGCAGGAAGTGCCTGAGTTCTAGGAACCTGGGGAGACTGTCCCCCGACCATGCTCCTGCCTGGGCCAAGGTTGAGAGCAGAGGCCTGTGCATCCAGGGCATAGAGCTGTGCACCCCCAGACTGTGGCTGTGGCCAGGGAAGGCAGGACAAAAGGTGCCAGAGTCCCCAGGAAGACTAAAGGAAAGTGTCCTGACCATTTGCACATCCAGCAGATCAGTCTAGGCAGAAGTCTGCCTGGGTCCAGGACAATGGGAAGCCACAGCCCCCAGCCTGACCCTGGACCACAACTGTGGAGTGACAGGGCACTGTTGGATGCTGGCTGGACCCTGCTACAGTCTCAATGGGCACAGGGCATCAGATTCCCATGCAGAATGTCAAGAGTTGAACAAGAACCCAGGGGAAGCATCTGAGTCCCTTTGCTCAGCA
>JAJEJO010051249.1:0-128245 GCA_020662805.1 Glaucomys volans
TGTCTCAGGATGTGCTCAGAGTCTTGGTTTTTTACAGCTGCCCCATCCTAATGCCAGCTCTTTCCTGGGGTCATCCCCAAATAGCCAGCTCAGCAGCGGGGCCAGCTTTGCAGGCAAGACGATCTTGGGCCTCACACTGGGCAGGGTGTATCAAACCAGCCATGACAGCCAGAGCTCGGTCACCACCCCAGCATCACTGTGCCCTATTCTCCAGTCTAACCCAGCCCAGAGGAAACCCAGGGATCCTTCTGTGTTGCTCTCAGGGGCTGGACCAGGAGGCAAAGGAGGCTCTGTGGCTCCCACACCACTCTGCATCAGAGCCTGGCATCCTGGGGACAGACACACACTGGCATTCACTGGCATTTGTCTTTAGATGCTTAAATGGCATTTCCTCCCTAGAGCATTCTTTATTGCCCCCAGAGACATTGGGGACAAGTTCTGCTGCCCTAGTCCTTGGTCATGGCGTTGGGGAACACAGGTTGGAAATGGAGTTCCTGCAGGGGCTGGGAAGCAGGCCCCTGAGCAAGCGTGAGGCGTGGTCGTGGCAGCACGCACTCCAGGGGGCTGCCTCTACTTGGTGTTGTCACCTCTCAGCAGGTTTCTTAGAGAAACTGGTGTCAAACAGTGAGGTTTGTGGCGATGTACTGCATTAAATGCTGTATCTTTTAGGATGCTGGGGACAAGAGGCAGTGCCCAGCAGACAGGGCTGCTTCAGCCTGGGCCTCTGGGAGTAAGACACACATTCACACCAGGGCACAGCTGTGGGTCAAGCACGCTACCTGCAGCCCTGCAGGCCCCACATGGCTCTGGCTGTACATTTCCTTCAGAGCCTGGAAGAAAAAGCACTGAGCTGCATGTAAGGAAACTTGATTTCTGGTCCCATCTCTGCCACTTACCCAGTTTGATTCAGCTACCTCCAGCCCATAGTAAAAGCTCAGTAAATCATTCTACCCTTTCTTGAATCAATATGCAAATAAATGGATATTTAACAGAAGCCTATACAGTGGATTTAATGAATTTTCAGACTATTGCATTGGAGGAAAATCCAGCATCTGAAACTCACTTTATCTGCTCTGTTGAGCACGTACCGATGTATCTGTCCTACAGGACGGTATTGTGGAACTATTAAGAGGAGCCGTCTGAGAAACAGACTCTGTCCGAATCTAACAATTTAAAATCCAGGTCAAATTTAGCGTGTAAGCAAACAGGCCTGTAGAAAGATAATTCACAAGCTCACTGAGCTCTTGGACCCACCTGATGTTTTTGAAGAATGAATGAATGAATGGAAACAATTTGATAAATTGTGAATGACTCTTCTAGCTTACCCGATCCCCTTGCCCTCCCTGCACCATTCCACTTTGCCGTTTGAATTGCCATGTGAATTTATTGCTCCTGCCAAATGAAGTCAGCTAAGATGGAAATGTTAATTTATTGGACCAGACATGTGTCAACACAGCTCTGATAAAATGCAACTACATGCCATTCCAAAGCCCACTGTCTCAAAACCACTTACCATACCACTGCAAAACTGCTGTGTTGGAGGTTTCACAGCTGCTTCCGGCTGGAGCCTCCTCCCTACCATCTCTGTCAAGTCTCACTGGCCCTCTACCAACTGCAAAGGAGCCATCCAGGTCCCTGAAGCCACACTTCCCTTTCCCACCTCTGTGTCTTTGCTCACAATGCTCCTGCCATCCACAGGGCCCCATTGCCAGTTGGGCCACAGGAACCCCACTGTCCTTTAAGGCCCAGAACAAATGCAGGCCCTCCATGCAGCTTCCTCCTGCCCTGAGCTACATGTCCTCTCCTGCCTCTCCTTTTCTTCTTTGTTCTGTCATTAATTGAATACACAGACTTCTCTCTTGCAGGACCATACATACCTTAAAAGCTAAGACTGATGAGTTTTAATCACGTTCCCTGCAGTCACTGCACTCAAGGCAGTGCCTAGCATAAAGGAAATGCAGCAGGAAGTAGTACAAAGAGAATGAGATTCACAGTAGGACCAGCCCAGGTTCAGATCCTCTCTTCATTGTTTGCTAGCTGTGGGACCTTGGCTAAGTTGCTTGACTTCTCTGAGCTTTGGTTTCCTTATCTGTAAGATAAGGTGGTGTAGTTCTGGTCACCCGTGTTATGAGAATGACTTGAGCTTGTTTCTTCACTTGCCAGTCAGTCAGTTGAGGAAGCTGCCTCTGTTTTTTGATTCTGCTTTCTTTACCAGGGCCCATCACTTTCAATATTTCTTCTAAAAGGACCAACACCTGTGCACCATGACCTTCTGGTTCCTTGGCAATAGGAGTTTTACTGAGATGGGCAGAAGGTTAAATCATGTATAAACCATGGGAAAAATCCCAGCTTCTCACAGATGACCAAATTTTAATTACCTGTGCTTGGTGTGTAACATGAGTATAGAAAGCTGAAGGGAAGGGAGAACTTTGGGAGGTTTGCATAGTGACCAAGTTCTGCTAGTGTCCTTTTGTGTAGCTTAGGCTGCCCATCTAAAGTCAGTGCCCTTGAGATGTGAATAGTTGTTCTGAGATTTAAAGAAAAACAACAGAACTTGAAAGCATTCTGTGGTTCCAGTGCGTGCACGCTGCAGCCCATCCCTGTGAGTGTCACAGGGCATGCTAGCTTTTGCAAGGCTCTGAGAAGCCCTGCGAAAAAGAAACCTGATAACTTGGCTTAAGCAAAGGATATAGGCAGCCCTGAGCCACCAGTGTGAGTTCTATCCAGAGGGCAGTCAGATGTCTGCGGGGAACCCTGGCTTCTTTGGGCAGAGGAGCTGGGATCACTGGCTTGCTTCATCCAAGGAAGGTATCAGAGGGCCACCTCATTTCCCAGAGAAACCAAAACAGTGCACATCTGGTTCCCAGGGGAGGGGGCCCTGGAGTCAGGTGTTATGTAGGGATGTGCTGAATTCAACCTGCACACCAGGCTCTTTTCTCCAAGGCATCCCAGGAGCTGGGGTTCATTTGACATCAGGGTGTGTGTGTGCTGAGAGAACTGTGAACATAGGGACCCTCATCCTGAGCATCCCTTCATGTGACTGGGACTGATGTTGCACTTCTCTTTCTTGCTCTTATGTTTTCCCTTCCTGGCTGTTTTGCCTTTTGATCCTCTTGTGTTTCTCAGTTTTCCTCTCTAGTAATTTTTACTTGTCTTTTTAGCTTTTGTCTTACTTCTTCCTCTGTGAGGATCCTCCCCCACTCACCTGTTGCCCTAGAGTCACGGTCATGCTTTCCTACCCACACATCCAGTGTCAGACCCTGGCAGACACTGATGTTGAAGTCATCAGTCCCCCACGGGACCCCTCCAGGCAGGCCAACATCCTGAGTTGCAATTGTTACAATGAAATATGCAGCCTTCCTTCTAAGTGGACACACTTTACAGCATTTGCTCCAAGCCTGGGGAACGTGAACATTAAAAAACTACAGCAGCATCAGGATCAATAGTGAAATCACAAGGAGAAGCAGTCCAAGTCAGGGAGACTGGACCCGAGTGTGCAGTGTCCAACCAAGGTGCCTGCCTGAGGCAGCTGCTCACCTGTGATTTCATCCCAGGGAGCAGCTGAGGAAGTGGCTAGACAGTGGCTGTTAGGAGCCCAGGCAAAGCCCCGTGTGCTCAGTGGCCCTCCCATGGCCTTAGGTCACCCAAGCAGAGACTGTTGGGTCTCTCTAGGACACAGTGGGCTTAATTAAGGGTTCTCCTTGGCTGTTGCCCTCCCACTGTGTGTTTCTTTGCTCCTCTCTGGGCCTGCCTTGCTCCCTTAAAAATGTTGCTCAACCTCTTCCTTTCTTCCCTTCTTTAAAAGGAAGGAAGGGATAATTTATAATATTTACAAATTTTAACCAATGAAATCCACATACCAGCCCCGTGTGGTAGCTACTATTATCTCCATGCTAAGATATGAAAACTAAGGCATAGTGTTTAACCTGCCCCAGGTCATGAGGTTGGCAAGTGGCCAGGCAGTGTCTCTCCGGAGACTGGGTTCTCAGCCACCATGCTCTGGGCCTGGATTGGTACTGACTGGAGTCCTGTTGGAGACGATTGGGACTTGTTGCACTTCCCTAGGGAATGTCTCCATGGGGAGAAAGAGAGAAGCTACTCTTCACTTGGCATCTGCTGTGGAAGTCATGGTCACATACCTGATTTGAGTTCGTCTTCATCCGGGCCCTCTGACAAAACTGTCACCATCATTACCCTTTACAAATGAGGTCTTGGAGAATCAGAGAGACCGGGGGGCCAGGATGCCCACAGCCAGGATGACACAGAAGCTGGACTCAAGGTTTCCCAGGTCTCCTCACCTCAGATTCAGGGTTCTTCACATTTCTCATGCTCCCAAAAAAAGTCACTCCTTTTGAGCTTGGTGGTCTCTCCCCATTTAAAAATTCACATAGACACACATCATAAACATGTGTTTATCGTTGCTGAACGTGGGGTTGAGGTAATTTCTATGTAACATTCTAATGATGCTGAAATCAGATGCAGCCATGCCATTTGGATGCGGAACACCTCTTCCAGAGAATGGAACCTCCCTCGGGATGGGCCTCCTGTACCCGATACTCTGCAATGCACATTACATCCATAATTCAAGACCAGTGCTCTTCTGGGACAGTCAGCTTCAAAACACTGTGATCTGCTCATCATTACTGACCTCGACCTCTAGGTTCCTAAATGGTGGTACTTCAGATGCCCATAATTGATCCAGAAGCTTTCAGTTCTGACTGACATTGGAGTCCTATTGGGTGCTTTTCAAAATGTTGATGCCTAGGTCCCAGTTGACCTCATCTCTGGGGATGGGTTTCCAACACTTGTTTAAAGTTCTTGAGAAGGTAAATGCTGGTGGCCTCCACCTAGCCTTTCAGATGAGGCGCCCTGGATTTGCATGCCCCTCTGTCTTTTTGTGGCATGTGCCTTGGCAGTGAGGTGGTCCAGGGAGATGAGAGGAGAGAAGTAATGATGTTGTTAATCAGACACTAATCTGTGCTAATGTATCATCCCCCTCCAGGTAGCAGAACATTCTAATTTAGTTTAAAAATCTCATCTCCTTGAAAAGGCCCTTGAGAAGTGAGTGATGTGAATGTTGAGAATTGCAGGGACCTGACAGGAGAGTTATTTTGGGCAGAAGACTCTCTATTGTGCAATGATTCCCCTATTAGTGGCTTCTTCTCCTGCCTGCCCTGAAGGTTGCCATAAGGATGTCAGGGGAGGATTTCCTGTGGAAGAGACAGGGGAGACCTTCCTCCTGTCATTTATTCAGCAAACAAATAACAGAGAAGGGCCAGCCATGTGCAGGCTGGGCTTGCTCCTGGGGCTTCAGTGGTGACCAAAACTAGGTATAATTTCCTGCCCACGCAAGGCTCACATATGGTGAGGAAATAGATATTGCTTAAGTAATTGTTTCCACAAATATAGAAAGAAGGAGCTGCCTCTTTTCTGAGTCTGGGTCCCTGTTTTAACCCTCTGAGTGTATAACCTACTTGGCCAACCAAGGCATAGAGCCCTATCCTCAATGCTGGTTTTGCATGGGTTAGATTTGGCCTTTGATTTTGGAGTCTCCATGAGGTCCCCAAAGTGCTCCACTTGCCCACTGCATGATACCTGCCATTCTTTTGCCTTTGTGTGGGTGGGGCCTTCTACATTTCAGATGAATACAAACACAAAATGTGCAAATTCCCAAGGAGAGAGATTTCCAGGATTTAATTGCACAATAAGATGTAAATGCCTAATGTCCTGAGAACAGGTTTTGATAGATGAAGAGTGCCTGACAAAAGTAGGGGCTAGAGGAGGCAAGGGAAGAACCCATGCAAATAAATTCTGCCCACATCATGTTTCTGCTCAGGTAGGCCAGAGCCAAGTGGAGGAGGCCAGGATTTGAGCAACAAGATTGAGAGAGGAGGAAGCAGGCAGGAAGGAAAGGAAAAGAGTCCTGGGTTATGGTCCAGGTTCCCATCCTAAGGACAGTCCTATCCCAGGAAGGGCTCAGGGTTCCTCTTCCAGTCAGTAAAACGAGCTTCACAGATCACCCAGGCAGCCTGATCTATGGAACTGACTTCTGCCTGGAAGGAACTGACACCTCAGAACAGCCGGCTGGAGGAACCACCAGGGAAGTGCTGCTAGTCAGCTCTGGCCTTGGACTTTGCCCATGCTGACCCCAGAGGGAATATGCTGGTGACTCCAGCTCTACCAACTACAGAGGGTCACCCACTCCAGTGCCTGTTCTTTCTTTTTATTTTATATTTTTTAATTTTGATTCATTGTACACAAATGGATAACAGCTGTTGTTTCTCTGGTTGTACATGAAGTAGAGTCACGCCATTTGTGTAATCATACATGTACATAGGGTAATGATGTTTGTCTCATTCTGTTATTATTCTTACCCACGTCCCTGATCTCACCCCCTTTTTTTCCTATGCAATCCATCCTTCCTCTATTCTTGCCTCCCTCCCACCCTGCATTATGTATCATCATCCACTTATCAGAAAGATCATTTGACCTTTGGTTTTTTGGGATTGGCTAATCTCACTTAGCATGACCATCTCCAACTTCATCCATTCAACTGCAAATGCCATAATTTTATTGTTCTTTATGGCTGAGTAATATTCCATTGTGTATATATACCACAGTTTCTTTCTATCATCCTGGGTTTACCATGAATCACTTATCACATCCAACTAGACTCTTAAGGGCATGAGCAGAGGTCACACAGCCTAGAATTTTCCAAGGTAATCCAGGTGCCTCAACTTCTGCTTCCATAAATGTGGATTGGTGGTTCTATGTGTCCTGATTTGGGGGTCCATGAAAGGGCATTAAACCACCCTGCAGCCACACAGAGTGCTCGATTAATAGTGGTTGCAGTGTTATGGAGGAGACTAGAATCCCAAGGGTATATAATGTATCTTCTCTTGAGAGATGTTGACTCTGCAGTCCAACTTCAGCCACACTGGAGAGAAGACAGCCAATGTTGGGCTGGACCAGGACTTCACAGAGGTGTCACCTGTAGGTACCAGGACCCAAAGCCTGCCCTGTGCAAGCGTCATTTCCAAACTGACTCTGTGTAGTCTACATGCTCCAATTTGGCCCACATTGAAGTTTTTCAGCCTTATTCTGTACACTACAAAGCTTTTCTTAATGGGGTCACTTTGGCCAGGGCCCCATGCCTCTGTGTGCCAGGATAATACAGCTGGATATGGTAGCCAGTGCCAGCAAAATGGTGTGTGTGTGTGTGTGTGTGTGTGTGCGTGTGCATGGTAGGGAACATTTAATAGAGAGAGTGAATATGAGAGGATAAAGAGCTACAGAACCTGAAAGAGACAGGGAGCCACTCCCACTGATTATCCCTCCCTCCTCTTTCCCCCACCTGCTCTCTGCCCTCCACCCTGGGAAGTTTCTTTACTCCAAGCTGCCACTATTAATTTATGTGAGAGATTAGACCAGGGAGATACCACCCATCCCTCGTCTGGCTGTAATGACTGAGTCAGTGGGAGGGTTGGTAGGGTTGATTGGGGCCATCTTCATTAGATAGAGCTAGTGTTGTGATAAAGGGGATGCTTCTCGTCGCTGTGCTGTGTCCTCTGGCTGACTTCTCTCATGCTGTGATCGGTTGTCATGGAACAGGTGTATTGGGCCAAGGTGGGAGGAGAGTGTCACCACTGAGACCCAAATTATCCATATCCCTTTGCATGTATCCTTTGCATGAAGAAGAAAAGTTGTTTTTCTCTTTCCTACAGGTGTCTCTCTGAGTATAGCTTCTGGAACATCTGTATGCACTTTGAAACCTTGGAGTGTGGATTAGGGGTAGCCAGACAGAACCTGATACACATTAAAGAGGTGCCTGGGGTGCTGGACAGAGGCAGGACTGAGGAGTATAGCTAGATTCAAGTCTTGGCCCTACCCCACACTGATTTCTTGGGTAAGAGACTTAACTTCTCTGAGACTGGTTTCCTTATTTGGAAAAATATACCCCTTTCCTACAGCTGTTGTGCAGATTAAATGGCATTTTATATTTTATATTTTATATTTTATATTTGCACAGTTCTGGAGCTGAGGATGTCCTAGTGATTACACTAAAACTTTAAGTCCCTCCCTCTCACCTAATTTCATGGAATGCACTCTTATGGGCAGTCTGATCCTGTGGATCAAATTAAAAATGGCCACAGTAGAAGACCATCTATTCAGTGGTTAGCAGAGTTGAAGTCCACATCAGCAGTAGGAAGACAGTTCCATTTGCAGTTAAACAAAATTCTCAAAGGGTTTTTCTCATACTCCCAACCCAGAGGATTATAAAATTGAAAGCTAAGTGAAACACATGATAGGGAACTTATGTTGTATTTATAAAGCATGCTATAGTTGTATTATTTTTTATTTTAACTGGCTTCATAACCATTTTGGGGAAAATCTGCCCCCATTGGCCCCAAATTAGATAACTTTAAAAAATCTTGTTTCATAAAAGAGAAAATGAAGGGGCAAAAAAAATAAAAGAGACTTGTTAGTGTTAAAAAGCAAATTAGTGGGACGAGGATATAACTCAGTGGTAGAGCACTTGCCTAGTATACAAGGGGCCCTGAGTTTGATCCCCAGCACCACACACACACACACACACACACACACACACAGCAAGTTAGAAACTGCTTGGTTAGAATTTTTGCACTTGAAGTTTCAGTTTGTTCATCAAATCTTTTTGTCACAAATCATTTCTGAGAAAAAAAATTGGGATTCATCATGGGAAATAGAGTTATCTGAGAGGAACTTCATAGACCTGAGAAGGAAGAAGACAATGTAGCCCATCTAGAATCGTCCGCCAGTTGAGTTCCATCTTGCTTCAAAATAAGCTTTATGTCCCTGGAGCTTCATGACTTCCTTTCCTCACTCCTAGCTGATCTTTAAGATCATTGTGATTGTCTACACCTTTGTTACAACCAGGCTAAGACCTGGTGAACCTGGCAATGAATGAAATATCTTTCTCTGTTCCTCTGTTCAGGAAAATCCATCAATAATCAGACCTTAATTTTTAAATTTTGCCCCCTAGCAACAAAAACTGTCCATAATCTTCCAAAACAAAAATCAAATGCAGCCCATTTTATTATCAACGAGTAAACAAAGTGATTCTTCCTCCGTAAGATGCCTGAACACATTGATAATTGGCTAATTAAACGACCATAGAAACAATTATTCAGCATAAAAAGGAGAAAGAGAAGAGGGAAGGAGAGAGAGCATTAGCAGACATTCATCGCTTTTGGCTGGGAAGGTAAAGAGCTGTTCCAGGCCAGTGAAATGCAGGGAAAGTAATGCAAGAATGGAAAATAACACAGGGATGGTGGAGCTCCTTCAGACAAGTCTAGGAGCCAGAGTGTGCCTTCATTCTTTCCTACCAGAAGATGACCCCATTTGTGCATGCCCACTGTGCCCTATGAGGATGATCCCAACAAGCCTTCCTTCAAGTTAGTTTCATAGCATTTCTGTCCCACAAGGACTTAGGACTGCCTTGGGTTCCTCCAGATATCATTAGGGTGACCATAGTTTCCAGTTCACCTGAGATGATCCCAGTTTACGCTTGTATCCCCATGTAATTATTAATAGTGCTCTTTTTCGTTCTCCAAAGGACCCTTATTTGAATGATGAATTACACAGCCAGTCTGTGTCTCATGGAGGAAAAGTAAAAAAATACCAACTTATAAGTCAGCACTGATGGATTGATAGTAGCTGCCTAGAGTGCTGTGTTGAGGAAGATTCTGAAGCCATGTCATGGCTCAGCAAGTAAAGTCATGGGGATAGATTAGCAGCATCTGCCCTTGGGGTGAGTAAGGAGCAGGTGGCACACTGGTGTCATGGAATGAGGGCTGGAGGAAGGTCAGAGGATTCAGCTTTCAGACCCGACTCTGCTCCACTTTCTGATGTCACCTTGGATGGATCATTTCCCCTGTCTGACATTAGACCAGGTTACGTGTAAGTTTTCTTTCAATCCCATGATTCCACTCTGATCTTGCATTGAGTAGGAAATTGATGATATCCGAGCTTCCTTACAACCCTAACAGTATATGATTCTATGATAATTTTATGAGAAGTTCTTCTCTGCCCCAAAGAGAAGCTATACTATGAGACAGATACCAACTGGCATTTCCATAGTGCCCTTTACATTTCACAGAGCACTTCTATGTATGTAACCACAATCACATGACTCAAGCTTTATTATTTTCATCATTTTCATTTTTAGATGAAGAAATCAAACCTAAGAAATGTTAAGCCATGAAACTCTGGGCTCAGACTGCCTGAGTACAAACATGTGTCATAGCATCTATAACGTATGTAGTTTGAACAAGTTAAATTACTCTCTCAATGCCTCACTTTCCACATCTGTAGGGTTAGGATAATATATTTACATCAATGCCATTGTGAGGATTAAGTGAAAGGATTCATGCAAGGTGCTGGGTCACTGGTTGTAGTTTAGAATGCCTGTACTAAATGGGTTGATAAAAGTGGTAAAGGTGGTGGTCATAATAATGTGGTAGTTGTTATACCCAACAGGTAAATGGACTAACTGGGACTCATATGCTGTGACTTCAGAATTCACTGAACCTTGTCTACCTTAGAGTTTGTATAGAAAAGTCAAAAACAGTAGGTGTAATAATGAGAAAAAATAAAAACAACACTGAAGGAGATATTCTACCCATCTGTCACACTTACAGTTTGGAAGTTGAGTGTCCCCCAAAATCCATATTGGTTCCCAGGATGGAGCTATCAGGAGGTTGTGGAACCTTTAAAAGGCGGGGCCTTGTGAGAGATCTTTAGGTCATTGGGGTGTGCTCTGGAAGGGGACTGTGGGGCCCTGGGCCCTTCCTTTTCTTCTTTTGCTTTGTGCACGTAAGGTGAACAGTTTCCTCTGCCACACATTCCCCACCACTGTCATCCAGAATCCCCACTAGAGAGGCCCAAAGCAATGGTCTGTCTGGTCATGCACTGGAAACTTCAAAACTGTGGGCCAAAATAAACCATTTCTCTTTATAAGTTGTTTATTTCCAGTGTTTTGTTATAGTTTCAGAAACCTGACTAACACAAATGCTGAGAATATTAACTGAGGAGCTCAGAAGCTTTTTCCTCCTCCATCTCTGGCCATGGCAGTGAACTTAGTGGCAGGGTAAAGATGGCTATTTTGGTTATTGTTCTTGCATGCTAACAGTAGCTGGGTGAGTAGACCAAACTCATGCTTGCACTCTCTCCTCCTCTCTCCCCTTCTCTCAGGTAATGCTGCATCAGATGTCAGTATTCCTCCTGTAACCCATCCTCATTATGTGGTTCTTATGGGTCAGGAAATTTTCCCTCAATCCCTACAGAGCAAGGTCTCATGTTCCATTAATGGCATTAGTAACCCAGGCTGATGCTTATGGCTCTGAGTTCTTCCATTTTCATTGGAAGCAATTTACAAATGTTAAGCAATTTACAAGAAATATCTCAATTAGCTGAGCTCCTGTGTGACCCAGTGGATGCCCTCAGATGGAAATGAGAAAATCTGAGGTAGCCAAAGATGAAAACAAGAGGACAGGCAGGGAAAAAGAAAAAAGCAGGCTAGAAGGGGAGAGGAAAGAGAAGAGTTGGGAAAGGAGAAAGAAACCAAAGGTTCTAGAAATGGAGACATGAGGATGGAGTTATTTTCCCCCAGAGATAGAATCACTTCTTTCTTGAAAGTCTGATGTTTCTGCTAAAACATGTCACCTGAATGGTGTCTTGGGTAGAGGAAGATTCAGAGTAGTGTGACGATTTGCAGAGAGGCCAGGCCTGGAAGTGCACTCACATGTGGGTGAGGAGTGAGTCCCTGGCCATGCTGAGAGTGGAGCCCAGAGCCTTGATGGCACAGAAACCCCTTTTTCCAAGAAGCACCAGAATTCCAGGGTCCCCTGCCTGCCGCCTTCTTCTGGTTGTATTGTTGGGTCTCAAGGTCTATTTGGACACTGCTGTCCTGGAATGGGGGTAAGAAGTGAGGGAAACTTCTCCCCAAGGACATGACCTGGCAGAGGGAGTGGGCCTGGAGGTGGATGAGGGCAGGAAGAGGGGACAGGAGGGGAGATCCTCACACTCATAGTGCCAGTGTTGCACAGGGGTCTCCCTCTAGAGGACACCGGCAGCTACTGTGATCTGCAAGGAGGATTCAGGGCTGTCTGGACTCTCTGGTTAACTCTCTGCCCCTGGGAAAGGAAGAGTCTGGAGCTAGGGTCAGGGAAAGAAACACACAGCCACCCTGGGACTGCAGCAGTCACTGACCATCAGTGTCCCCTGACAGGGACAGGACCAGATTCATTGCCAGATGGAGTGGAAACCTCAGCACCAAAAGCAGAGAACTAGTTAAATAAGTTATAGTACACGTATTCATGCTCCTCGAATGCTGTAGAGTTATTGAAAGTGATTATAGATAAAACAGAACAACACATAATATGTTTAAGAGCTATTGTTAAGCACAAAGAAAGGAGAATGTAAAATAATATGAACAGTATGATCACAATGTTGGAAACGCGCACACACACACACAGAGGAAATAGATTAATCACATACCAAAATGGTACCATGGCTAACCTCAAGGAAAGGCAGTGCTATTTGTCTTTTTTCTTTTCTTTTCTTTTCTTTTCTTTTCTTTTCTTTTCTTTTCTTTTCTTTTCTTTTCTTTTCTTTTCTTTTCTTTTTTCTCTCCTCTTCTCTTCTCTTCTCTTCTCTTCCTTTCTTCTCTCTCTCTTCCTTATCTGAGTTTTCTTAAATTTCTAACCTGAAATTTGTTATCTTTGCTATTAGAAAATACCATGATCAAGACTACAAGAGGAAAAAATGGTCTCAGCTGAGGGAATGCATGGGGATACAGGGTGTAGCTCAGGCAGGCAGGATCTAGAGGGAGGGAGGCAGGAGGGCAAAATGCTTGTTGTTGACTTATTATCCGCCATTTAAGAAAAGTGAACCAAGGGATTAAAGGCGAGAGCAAGGCCCCCTGGCCTTTACCTTTGCTGTTTAACCTTTAGCAGCCGGGCCACTCCTGCTTTAAAAACTGTTCACCTCTTTTCCAGCCTGGGCTTAATGTTTTCCTCATTTGCAATGCTAAGCTTTTTATCATGTTCTCCTCAAAGCTTTGTAGTTCACTTGAAAGACCTTAGCGAAGACTGAAAGGCACAGGGAGTCTGTATTATCCAATGCCAGTGCCTGGGACAAATGCAAGGTCACAGGAACGAGAAGGGAAAGTTTCCAGGGCCTTCAAGAAATCCCCTTGGGGAAGTCAAGGAATCACTTGACAAATGTGGTCTTCGTCTTCCTTGCTATGGTTTGGGGGTCCTTCTCTGATTTTCCATGCTACTCATGGAGGGGGGACAGCAACCAATTTCTGTGTACTCAAATGCCCCGGTGGTGGGACTGGGAAATGAGTTGAACCCAGTGGAAAAGCCCAGGAATTAGATCCAGCTCAGGGCAGAGTGGGAGGTGCATTGATGAGAACTGACCAGAAGGGCTATTTTCAAATACCCAAAGGATTTCCAAGTCTCATCAATCAATGAGCAAAAAATATCCCTACCCTGTGCAAAATTCTGGGTTAAAAGTTGTGGAGTCTAAATATAAGACAAGGCTTTGCCCGTGAACGTCTGACAATTTGACCTGGGAGCTCAAGATGTCATAGACCCATGTAAAATCAACATTATCAGAAATAAATTACAACAGCAAGCAAGAAATGCCACAAAGTAATTAGTATGTGATTAAGGAGCAAGGGAACAGCATAGAACTGCAGCACTGAGTCTTTAAGAATGGCTGAAATCTAAGAATAGAGGAAGCAGATACTGGGGTGGGGGCAGGGGAAATTCAGGTAAATTCTTCAACATAGGAAAATCCAACTTGTATTTGAAAGGCAATAGAAGGGTATAGAAAGTTCATGCAGATTTTGGCAGGAAAGGTGGTGTACATGCAGGTTTCTGCAACATAGAAAGGTAACCAGATACTCAGGTGCTTTCAACATACCTTGTTTAGCTCACATTTCTGCAGGTTGGCCATTTGGATTGGGCTTACCTGGGCAGTTCTTCTGGACCTCAGAGGCCATAGCTGTTCTTATCTGGATCTCTCAAGTGTCTGCTGGTGGATTGCAGTGATCTGCTCATGGCCATCGTGGGATGACTGGGTCCTGGATCCACGTGGTCCCTCATTCTCTAGCAGGGTCCCATGGGCTTGTTTATGTGGGGGAAGAAAGGTGGAAAGACCTGGACTGAGGTGTTGTACAAGGTCACTTTCACAGTATTCTGTTGGCCAAACAAGTGACCAAGTCAGCTCAGATTCAAGAGGTGAGGAAATAGACATTGTTTCTTGATGAGCTGAAAAACACTGGGGCCATTTTTTGCCATCTTCTATGAATGGGTTGATTGGATTGTGTGCCAGACAAAGGCCCCCTTAATCAGAGGGAAAGAGGAAGTATGAAATGAGCTAGAGGGTGGATCAGCCTGCTGACTGTGCCACTCTGCAGCAGGTGTGTCAGTCTGTAGCAAGATGAGAAGAATCCGGGGCACATATGCAAATGATGGCAGTGGAGTGGTCCTGGTGATTGCCCCCACTTTGTATTCAGGGATTGTTCTCCTTCCTTTCATGCAATGAAAGGGATAATAAATGTCATTGTTATTTTTAATACTTCTGCTTGACAGAATAAAAAGTGGACGACCCTATGTCTGTCCCTAATGTTTCTTGTGCTGTTTTAATGATCCATGAAATCCTGAAAAGAGCCTAGGAATCACTAGATTGTTCAAGTCAAGAATTTCCAGAGGTAGAAGAGACGACTTGCCAATGACTTGGACAATCCAGGAAGGCTTCCCAGCAGAGGTGTAATCCTGGCTGGGCTGAGAATGGCTAGCACTCTGCAAGGCATGGTTTTAAAGTGTCCACTTTGGAATGTTTATACTCTGTTAGCAACTCCTTAGCAGATCAGGCACTTGGCCCCATCACTGCAGAGCATTCAAGTGGAGAAACACCTTCAAAGGAAAAGCTATCTTGTATGACTTACTGTGAAAATTGAAAATCTTTTTTAATTTTTCTGGAATCTAATCTAATTCATAAGATCGATTTATGCATTGTTGATCCTATACTGCCTACTGAAGAAAGCCCAAATTCCTTCCACAGACATTGGAAGCACTTCTTGATCAGACCCCCAGCCTCTGTACCATCCCTTCTCCATGAACCCCCACTTAGCCAGGTCTGAAATAATCGTGCTGTGTGAACTTGTCTTCTTCTGACCTTGGCTCTCCTCTGCCCCTTCCCCAGTGCTCAGCCCCACTGCCCATTGCCTTCTCCAGAAGCCTGCACTGCCTGATTCAACCAGCAGTGGCATTGGCTGACTGTGCCACTCACTTCATGTCTGGTTCTATTTTCGAGGGATATTAATCTTAGCCATTGAGCCTGTCACTCCCTTGGTAGTGAAGGTCTTTTCTTTGGAGTCTCTGTGCTCCCTGCCACATGTGGCACTTTGAAGGCATTGGCTTGAGTTTTAAGAGCCAGTTAGTAGCTGGTGAGGTAGGCATGGTGTGCTTAGGGTAGTAGAGCAGGCAGGGTAGGGTACAGAGCTGGCTCAGAGGGGAGCTTTGCTCTCCCTGACAGGGGACCAACATAGCAACCAGTTGTGAGCATCCACAGTGTCTACTTCTTGGTGCTGGTACTGAGGTCCCACTGAACTTGCAACCCAATGGGATGTCCCCCGACCCCAGGTGGTTGAGCATTTCATTAAAGGTCCAAGAGAAGAAAAAGCTTATTCAAATCAGAGATGCTTGCTGCTTGCTCTGGGTGGTGACTTTGCAGTGGAGATAAGGGTGACAAGGATGAGGTCTATCCTGTGTTTTTGCCTTGTCATGCTGATTCTTCCCAAAGAGGAGCTGGGAGCATCACAAGCAATGGCCTTGTATTAGTTTTCCCAGGGCAGCGGTGACAACATGCCATGAATAGGGTTGCTCGAAACAGCAATCCTTCTATTCTCCCACAGTCCTGGAGGCCAGAAGTCTGAAATCCAGGTGTGGGCAGGGCCATTCTCCAGCGGATAATCTGTTCTGTGCTTTTTTTCCAGCTTCGGCTATTGCCAGCTACCCTTGGCATTCCTTGTAACTTGTCAATCACTCAAATCTGCCTCTGACATCACTTTTCTTCTCCATTTGTGTGTCTGTTTTCCTTTATTTTAAGCAAACCAGCATGTAGGATTAGGGGTCCACCTATTCCAATATGACCTTATCTTAAGTAATTGCATTTGCAGTCCTATTTCCGAATAAGATCACATTTTGAGGTTCTGGGAAGGACATGGAAGGTGGGAAACTGTTCAACCCAGTTCAGTCCTGAGATCTGTGACAAACTGGCTTGGAAGGAGTCTATGCCCTCTTCAGCTAATAGAGTAAATTTTGAGGCTCAGTATTTGCTTAATGGGTACACACAGGTTGATTTAAGGGGAAAGCACTAGGTTTGGAGTCGGGGAACTTAGGTATAAACCTTCTCTCCATTATTTACCAGCTGGCACTGCTTCAGTTTCCTCAACTTTCACGTGGGGAGGAATACTCTTTCCTCCCTGCTAGGATAAAGGTGAAGAAAATCTAATAGTGCACACAAAACCTCTTGATAACACATGAGCAGTATGCATATGATGAACCATTGTGCATCTTGACCAGGAGGTGTCAAGTGTGGGAATTTGCAAGAGGTACTGGGAACTACTTGATAGATCTCAGGCACTTGACTCACTCCCAAGTACTTCATGGTATTCCATGCACCAAGAGATCAGCTGTGCCCAGCTCAGCCCATCTTAGATTGGCTTCCACAAGCCTGAGTGTTCAGGCCAACCATGATGAGAGAGAAACCTTGCAGAGTACGACAGGAGGCTGTTCCTGTGAAGGCCAGAGATTTGAGTGGTGTCTTGTGCCATTGAGTCTGGTGTAACAAAATACCATAGACTGGGGGTGGTTTTATAAGCCACAACAATTTATCTCCCAGAGTTATGAAAGTTGGGAAGTCCAATATCAAGGTGGTGGCAGACTCAGTGACCGATGAGGATCTGCTTCCTAGATGGCTGTCTTTTCACTGTAACCTTACATGATGGACAGGGGTTCAGCTAACTCTCTGGGGTCTCTTTAATAAGGGCACTAATCCCATCATGAGGGCTCCCCTCCTCTGACCTAATCACTTCCCAGTGACCCCATTGCCTAATGCCATTGCCTTGCGAGGTTAGTATATCAACATATGAATTTGGGGTGTACCCAAACATTCATATAATAATAATAAGCAGTGGTGCTATCTTTCCATAGATCTGCTATATAACATTTCATCCCATGTGTTAGCAGGACAATGATTAATTTTTTCCACTTTTTTATTAGTACATTATAATTATGCATAATAGTGGGATTCATTGTTTCATATTCGCTCATGTACACAATGTAATCTTGCCAATATCATTCCCCAGTAATTTTTCTTTCCCTCCCCTTCTCCCTCCCCCTGGTCCCTTTCCTCTATTATTTCTAACTGAGACCCAAAGACACTAAATGTCTCACCTGATTATCTGCAATTAGTCAATGGAAAAGTCACATAGATGCCTTGATTTATGGTCCAATATAGCCTTTGAACTAGTTCCTGGGACTATTTGTGGGAAACTATCGATCTACTCACCTTTACCCTTGCCTTGGGTGTGGTTTCCCTACCTGGAATACTTTCCCCACCTGCCCTTCCATGACCTATCCCAGGGGACCAGGCAGGTACAAGACAAATGCTTGCACATAGTAAGTGCTTAGTAAACATCACTTTCTTTCCCTCCCCTGCTTTTAATTTGAGCATCCCTGGTCTCTGTTGTTCATGTGCCACTTGCTGAATACTCTCTGGGTATTGTAACATCTGGCTTTACAGGTCTCATTTCCCCAGAATATAGAAAGTTCTTCCCAAGTGTTCCCCACACCCCTTAACACAAAGCTGGGAACATAGGGCACAGTGACCACAGGTTGATGCCATCAAGCAGGCCCAACAACTTTGCACTGACTCAGCTCCCCCTGTGTTCCTGAGCTTCCCACCCTGGACACACACCCACTACTGGTTCCATGTCACCGTGCTCCAAATGCACATCACTCTGCTGTGAGCACTTTCAGCAGTTTTTGCCTCCCGCCAACACACACACACACACACACTGACTGTCAGATGTGGCAAGTCCAGGTTGTTCTCCCACAGAGCACTTTTCAGAGGCAGAAGGGGATTCCTTCCTTGGAGAGGTTTTCATGGGTTCAGGAGGGTGGGGACATATTTGAGAATCAGAGAATCTTGTAGGTGAAAGGAACTAAAGAGAGCATTTAGATCTGTAGTCCCCAGACCTGGATGCTCTTCAAGCTAGGGAGCTTTCCAGATTCCTGGTTCCTCCCCAGAAGATTCTGATTCAGCAGATCTGGGATGGGGTTCCATAAGACTGTTTTTAACCCAGTGCCCCAGGACATTTCTAGGTAGTTGCCAGAGAACCCAAGTTTGGGATCCACTAGTATAATCCAACCTCTTCATTTTGTGGATAAGGAAAAATTGGTTCATAGAGGCCAGTGAGTGACCCCAGGTTATCAGCTTGATACTGATGAGACTAAAATTAGAACCCAGATTTCTGACTTCCAGGATGATGCTTTTACTGCTACAGCTTGCTCATTGCCCTTTTTATGTTTCCAGAGGCGGAAAAATAGTAGGCAGCAATATGGAACCCAGTGATCCAAATGTGTTGCTATATGCTGCGAGCTCAGTGTAACATGATGGGTAGACACCGGTGTGGTGCCAGGCAGATCTCAGTTCCTGTCAATTGAGAATAAAGTTTGTACCCACCTCCTGGAGATTGAGATAATGTATGTAAAGTACTGAGCTCAGGACCTGGCATGGAGACAAGAGCTTAGCCAGTTTGAGGTGCCTTTGGGTCCAGTGACTCCAATACCCACCAGCACTGCAGTGGAGGAGTCATACAAGCAGGTTAATGTGTACAATGACCATTGCATCTCTCTGCAGCAAAGGATCTGATTCAGGAATCATCAAATGGGGTGAATGCAGAGGCCCCATGGCTACATGGCCGCTGGCCTTCCATATCCCAAGATCCCCATGGCCCTCTTACCTACCATAAAACTCATCTTTATCTGAGAAAGACAACTCAAGGCTCAGATCACCCCTGCTGAGGTCCCCAAAGGAAAAGACCATGAATCACATTTACCGAACTCCCCTTTTTAGGGCATGTCCGCAGCTTTTATTGCTCTCTGTTTTGTATCATTGTAATTGAACTGATCAGCAAAAAGAACAGGCCCATTTTAACAAGGGAAAGAAGACACCCACAAAAGCTAAAATTATGACTGTTTACAGCTCACAGGAAACACTTTTTAAATTAGATCTGCCTTCAGTATAGGCATTAGCCAGTTTCTCAGAAGAGCTCATGCCCAAGGAGCTGAGCCTGAGTGAAGGGAAGGGTAGTTAGCCCTTTTCAGGTGGCACATAGTCAGTGGGAAGCCAGAGGCAGTTGCTGACCTACCCGAATGAGAAGTGGAGGAGGCTTCTTTAGAGCAGAGACTGTACCTGTGTGTCATGAGCATCCTGGTACCCACAGTGGTGCCAAGTGAGCCTTTAATGTCCCAGTAGCTTACCCACCATCTGGATGGCCACCTTTGAAGACCTGTTGTCAGTGGTTTGAGAACAGTTGTCCAAATGTTCTGGGATTCAGTTTCTTCTGCTCCCGAAGTCTGATTTTCTACCCTTTGCCTCTACTCTGATAATACCTTGGGAACGTGTATCTAGGGTCAACATCAGACTGAGGCCAGAGCAGGCAGGTGTGGATCCCACTCTCAATGTCTCTGCCATCTTGTTTAACCTTAGGGAAGTCATTTCTCATCTGCATGTTTCAGTCTTAACAAAGAAATCAGTACTTCTCGCCTCTTGTTTCACATATTTGAAACATTTTCTCCTTTTCCTTATTTTCCTAATGATAAATCATACCTGTATAGCACTTTGACAATTGCAAAGGGCCTCAACAAATATTATTTAAAATCTTTATGTAAAAAAATAAGTAAAATCTTTATGTAAAATCCATCACATGCTTATGACATATGTTTTCTCATCCCTATTTCACAGATGAGGAAACTGAGGCTCATAAAGGTAAAGTGCTGTGTTCAGGAGATGTGATAACAGCAGTAGATCAAGTCATTAGGACTCTATGCTGGATATTCTGTCACTTTTCTGGGTCTGTTGATACACAGGAGAAGTTTATGCCCTGGCATCTAGAAAACATAATCTAATGAGAAAGTAAGATATGCTGGTAAGGAACTATAGCACTGGTATGGTTTGGATGTGAGGTTTCCCCCAAAAGCTCACATATTAGACAATGCAAGAAAGTTCAGAGGAGAAGTGATTGTATTGTGAAAGTTTTAACCCAATCAGTGAATTATTCCCCTGATTAGGGATTAACTGAGTGATAAGTGAAGTGGTAGGCTGTGGTTGGAGGAGGTGGGAATTGGGGGCATGACTTTGGGGCATATATTTGTATCTGCCAAGTGGAGTTTCTCTAGATGCTTCCTGATCAACATGTGACTGCTTCCCTCTACACGCTCTTCTGCCATGATGTTCAGTCTCACCTCAAGCCCCAAAGGTCTATGGATTGAGACCTCTGAAACAGTGAGCCCTCGAATAAACTTTTCCTCCTCTATAGTTGTTCTGGTTGGGTCCTTTAGTCACAGCAGTGAAAACACTGACTACAACAAGCACACACACAATATTATCCCAAACAGGGGCCTCCCAACACTGGTCCCATCAGGAAAAGAAGTTGTGAGTTTAGCTAGTAAAGGTACCACATATTCTGGATGGTAGATCAGAAAAGGCATAGATGCAACCTTCTTTTTTTTTTAAATAACAGTATGTAAATAAGCATCACTACCATGTCATTTATATTGTGCAGCTCCATGACTTTGGGCAAGTCCTTCTCCCCCCTTGTGCCTTCTTGTCCTCATTCAGAAATGAAGGTGTTGGACCCGAGGAACTTCCAGGTTCTTCCAAACTCTGGCTTTGTACCGAGATTCCTGTGACCCACAAAGCCTGTGGGTCTCATGCAGCCTTCTGGGTAAAATACCAGAAAAGATCTGGATCATTTAGGAGGGCTTATAAGATGGACACAGAGGCTGTTCCATTAGAGAGTCCCCACTCGTGAGCTACGTGCACTAGAGGCTGCCTGAAACAAGGCTCTTGCTTGACTGAATTTGATGTGCACACTAACATGGGCAGTGTGTCCAGGCTGCAGCTGGTGGGCATTTCATTTCTTTGCCTGTTGTTTCTTAGAAAACTGGATGGATGGTGCCACTGTGCCTGTCAGTACAGGACACAGACTGAGCAGCTGTGGTGGAGGGTCTGGCCTGGCATCTCAATGTGTATAGAATTAGAGGTACCCCTGCACAGGGGGAGAACTTCTTGTGGGGTCCCCCAGATCAGGAGCAGATTTAGGCCTGGGAAAGCCCAGGGGGAGGAGAGAGGATTGGCCAGGATAACAGAAACCCAGCCCTGCCCTGGATCCTGGCCTGTCTTGAGAAAGCCCCTTTCTGCCTCCATTCATCCATCCATTCATCCATTGTGCTTCCCTCTTGTTCACAAATGTGAAGACAACTGGTGACATCAAGTCCTGTTGGTCTTCATGAGACCTTGGAGGAAATGTGGTCCAACTACCTGAGGCTTCAGCCCCTGAACCAATGCCTGCAGGTGACTCAGCAGTCTCTATATACCCCATCTTTGTACCCAGGGCCACAGCCTCCAGAACCAGCCCTTCCTGTTGCTGGAGGACTCCAACCCTTTGAGAGTTCCCCCTTTGAGACAAAATTGGCTTCCCTCTAATTTCCACTAATTAGCCCTGCTTCCTTCCTCCTGCCTCCTGGACCTGCGTGGATTTATCTGATCCTTTCAAGGGATAGCTCTTGAGCCTACTGTTTCTCCTAGTGTGACGTGTGACATTTTCAGGTAGTGCGTGGACAAGCATTTTTAATACTTGTATTTTACTTCCACTAGAAAGCATTACAAGGGATGCTTCTGATGAAAAATTTCCTTTTAATGTTTATATAAGTGAGTTGATGTAAAAGGCATTAAGTAAACAATACTGCACACAGTGGGGTATGACAAACGTTATATTGGTCTTGAGAGATGCTGTGTTGAACCACCTTCCCATCAGTGTCCCCTTCCTGGGCCTTTTCCTCCTTTCCTATCACTTCACTCTTATCTGGTCATGGATGTTACACAACTGTCACTTCTCCATCTATACAAATTATTTCTCAAACCCTCACCTTTAGCCCTCTCCTGCCATCATCTCTAATCACCTGCATGCGTTTCCTTTTGGGTATTGTTGCTTTTCGTCATCATGGCGTGTCTTCATCATATCTGGAATGAACATCTCAGATCCCATGACATTCTAGAGCCATTGGAGGTGGGGAAAGAAACATTTCTTTAGTATTTGCTGCTTAACATGTTAGCATACATTTCTCCCTCCATCCTTAAAGACTCTCAACAGGAAATAGATAGTATCTCCACTTTATAACCAAAGAAATGGAGGCATACAAACCTCAATAACATGTCCAAGGTGCGATGGTTGTAGAAGATCTAAAATAGCTTGCCTCCTGGTGCCATGTGGTTTCCACCACACAGCTTTCTAACTGGCTGCAGGAAGGACAGTAGAGGTTTCTGGTCATACTTCCCATTTGGTGGATAAAGGAACTGAGCTCAGTGAGCTGGCGAGACGTGTGCCAGGCAGCCTGCTGCCCACTTGCCAGCTCCTCCATGGACTGCTGCTGTGTCCAGTATGCCCATTCTTCCAGCCATTCAGAATGAAGTCCTAATGCCATGTGCCACAGTCCCCTCTTGCCTACTGTGAGTTGTAATGTTTTCTGAGTCTGTCGTTGTCTTTTTTGTCCTCTTCTCTGGTCCAAACTGTCATTGCCTCATTCCTGGACTACTGCAGTGGTCTCTCCATTTCATCTAAAGATGGCTTCTTGTATTTATCTTTCTAAAACACAGCTTGGCACCTGTCACTCTCTGATCACAAACCATCATCAGTCCAAGTCACCATGACTTTTAAATCCTAGATACAACATCCTCAGTATGAAGTATGCAGTCTTAATCCTGTCACTCAAGACCTGCTTTAATTTAAACCTTACCTCTGGCAATGCAAACTCTGGTTAAAATGTTCTGCTCCTCATTTCTCCTAGGAAACCTTATTTTCCGTATGGAGATTCCATCCCCTGGCCAAGGTGCAGGAAGGCAGTCTCCCCTAGCCCCTCACCTCCAATTACCAGCCCTGACACACTAGCACATCGGATACCCCAGCCACCAGTCCCTGGCAGTTGCTTCTTTTCCCAAACCCTTTGACTTTTTGTCATCTGCATCACTTATTGTCAAGCGGCACATGGGACCCTGGGCTGTAATTTCTCTGCACAATGCACGTCCATCCTGCCCACCTGCCTGCAGCGTGAGGCCCTGGAGGGCAGAGGTATCATCTGATACACTTTAGGGGTTTTTTTTTATTGAAATATAATATCTGTACGTATTTATCGGGTATGATACCATAATTTGATACATTTATACAGTATGTAATGATCAAATCAGGCAATTAGTTAGCATTTCTGTCCCCTGAAGGTTGAGAGCCATCTGATTTTTCTACTAATTTTGAAATATGTCATATTTTTGGAAACCATAGTAGAACACCAGAAATAATTTCCAATCTGGCTGTATGTTGGTACCTATCATCTGACCTTCCTCTTTCCCCTCCCTCTTCCTAGTCTTTCATGATTATTCTAGCCTCTTCCATGAGCTCATCTTTCTTAACCCCCATGTATAGTGAGACATGTAGTACCTGTGACCACAGCTCATTTTAGTGCCCTTTCTGGGGAGTGCATCCCTCAGTCCATGTTCTCCATGCTGATGATGCCACAGTGTCCCAGTGGGAACTCCTTGTTTTAATTCACAGGGTGGGGGCAGAAGGACTGCTGATGAAGGCCATTATGTCCTAGAGTCACACACAAGCGCTGGGTGACACAGCCTGGCACATGAAAAGCACACTGTCCACCATGAAGAGCTGCGGGCATGTGAGAGAGGACAGGGCCTAGAAGTCAACCTTGGTGACTCCCAGTATCCTACCAGTGCTACACCTGTGAGTCTCTGGCTCTGAACAAGGCACCATGGGGAAAAGATTAAAATTGCAACATAGTTTCTGCACTCAGTGTATTCAGACTCTTGAAGGGAGAGAGACAACTGCTACACTTAGAGCACTTGTCAAATTGACATAGTGGCAGATATTGATATCCCAAATGAGCAGACAGACAGCCTGGCCATAAGGCTGCAGTGGCCCACAGCAAGAGGAGATTGCCAGGCCTGGAGGAGTCAAAGCAGCCTTTTAACTGGGGGAGAAATGGCTGGCCCTGAGGGAAGAGAGAAACTTGGAGGCAGGGGCCATAGAGGCTGGGTGGAAATGGGTTGGCAGGTAAATTGATCAATGAGCATTGAGAGAAGACAGGGTACATAGGTAGGGAGGGAAAGAGTCAAGCAGGGAAGTGGCGACCAATGAACTAGGAATAGAGAATCTGTAGAATTTCTTGAGGCAGGAAATGACATACTTAAAGTGAGATTCCAGAAAGTTCCTTGCTCAGATATTCCTTAATCTTCTAAAGGTAAGAGAAACCCCACATTTCCAGGTCTGCATCCCTGTGTCCTTCATCTCTAGGCATCTAGAGATGGAATGGACATCTGAGGCTGGAATGTTAGAGGGGCTTCTTCTCTGGTTACTCACCAGGGCTCTTTCAAAACTATACCATTAGTAAATTACTGCCTAATACAACCTTATCCTTCGGCTCTTCAGTCCTGTGCTGTAAAGAGAGGCTAAGCATAGAATTATGTGGGCTAGCCTCTGACAGGGATTTGGGCTGATCTCTCCAGATCCAGTCTGAGACCATAATCTGAAATAAGCATCTCACACCCAGGCTGCAAGTGAATGGGGAGACAGAGAAGCATTTGTCTTCTAGTGTTTATGAGCTCTTGCCTTTTCCAGCTGGGTGAGACTGATCTTAGTTTTAATGTGCCCCAATGGCTGATAAGGAGTGGCGGCCCTAGACAGCTGTGGGATAAAGATGCAAAAGGAGGAGTGGCACATAGAGATAGCAAATGGAGCCCATCGATAAGGAGATGCTTTCCAATGCCAGTGCTGGAAAACTCAACTTGAAATAGTTTCGACAATAAGGATGTTGTGTCTCAAAGATACAGTGGAAGGAAGCCCAAATTAAGGTGGCATCAAGGCTGATTAATTTACTGGTTTAACAGCTTTACTCAGGCTCTCCACATATTCTTTTTGCCATCCTCACCTTGTGGCTTGTGTTATCAGCTGGTAGTCCTTACGGTCTCAGGAGTCACCGTACCAGATTTCATATACAGAATGGGTGTGTCGAACTGAAGAAGGGCTTGGAATACCTTCCTGCCTGAATGCCTCTCTCTCTTTTGGAATCAATGAGGAAATTTCCCTTCATGCCCCATAAGCAGGCTTGGGTCACATGCCACAGGCAGAACCAGTGGATGGTGGTAAGGAACGGGATCCTTTCTAATGGATTAGATCGGTGGGTGATTTGCAGTCAGCTGTGCAGGTGGGGGTTGAGAGGTCCAATGAGCTGCATCTTGGGATGAGAAGGAGTTTGCACGGTGGAGGATGGATCTGCGATGGCAGGGGCAGGGAGAAGGGAGTTGCACTGGGCAGCCTGATTTGGGTGTGGTGAGACTTTGGTGCGTGTGGGGTGGGTGGCCAAAGATGCAGCCGGGGGTCATGTCATGGCAGACCTTGGTGCCATGCTAAAGAGTCTAGGCTTAGCTTTAAGGGCAGAGGGGAACCACTGAAAGCTTTGGAGCAGCAGATACCCAGGAAACAGTCGGGAGCTGCTTGATGGCACCGGATTGGGAATGGACAGGATGAGGCAGAAAGGTGGTCATGTTTCCCTGGACCAGGTGGTAGTTGAGTTCCTTAAAAGAAGATGGGCAGTTAGAAGAGAGTTTGAGGCCACTGTTCTACCATCCCCTCATTTGGGAAATTACCTACTAGCCCACAGGTCACTAAGCATAGGGCCCATCGTCCCCAGGAGTAATTCAGCCCTGATTGGTAATATCCCTCACCCTCTCCACTCCATTACCCCCGAAGAAAATGTAATATCTTTTTTTTCTTTTAACCTCAGAGAGGAAGGTGCTGTTGCCATTCTCTGAAAGTCAGAGCTGCTCAGTGAGAGATAGGCAGCTCATAAAGACATGACAGACCTGGGGTAGAGGAGGTTCTTGGGGAAGGGAGGAGGCGGGCCTGTGTGACGTTCAGCTTCCTTTGATCTCAGGCAGCAGTTTGGTGAAGGTGGATTGTTCAAATGCTGGAATCAAGCAGAGGAATGAAACAGGCTATGCCTGCCCTCTAGGGTTTGTAATTACAGAAACAGAGGCTCAGAGGAGGCCATGGGGATGTGTGGAGCAGTGACCTCTCATCTCCAGGGGCTGCCTGGGGGAGGTCAGCACAGGCTGGGGTGGAGGACAGTGAAGGCTTAATAGGAGCAAGCAGGGCTGATACCCAGAAGTCTGGTGTCACTCTGTTCAGAGCACCTGGGACACCTGTCATGCGGGGCAGCTGAGGCAAGGCCGGCCTCTAGGGATGAAGACATAAATGCAGGAAACTGATAAGTGAGTAAGTCACTTCAATTTAGCATCATGGGCAAGCACAGAGAAATAGACCGTGGTTTTGTTTTTAACTGAGTGACTGTAAAGCCAGTGACTCTAGCTTACTTTTTAGCTCACCCAACTGCCTTTGCTACTTGCCCTCAATAAATAGGTGAATTGTTCTTTTCGAAACTGCTTTGCTCTTAGGCCATTAAATGGTTTTCCCTGTCCTTCATCCTTTGCAAAAAATGTCCTAAATAGAAGTTCAGAGCGTCTGAACCTCCAGTTCCCTTCTAAATGAGCCTTTTACATAAACCCTTCAGGACAGACCTGCCCTCCCATCTCCCACCCCCTGCCTGGCTTCTGTCTTCCCAATCCTGGTGCCCAGGCATCTGTCCAGGATCCTCCTACCAAAGGCTGTACTGTTCAACTTTCTGATGAATCAGCCTTGTTTTAGCCGATGCAGGTTGGAACTTGACCTTAGGTGTTTCAGCTCAAGATCCCAGGGGCTAGAAAACCTTTAAGACCCCAAAGAATGCTATCTTTTTTATCGTGGTAGAGTACAAATAACATAAAATTTGCAATTCTAGCCATTTTTAGGAGTTGTAATTCAGAGGTGACAGTTACATTCACAATTTTGTGATGTCATCACCTCTGTCCCCACCCCAAAGTGAAATTCTGTACCCATTAAGCAGTGACTTCCCATCCCTCCCTCCTCCCAGCTCCTGGTGGACTCTTTTCTACTTTCTGTCTCTGTGAATTTGCTTATTCTTGGTATTTTATATAAGGGAAATCATACAATATTTGTTCTTTTGTGACTGCCTTCTTCCACTTAGCACAATGTTTCCTTGGTTTCTCCTTGTCATAGCATGTGTGGGAAATTCATTTCTTTTTAAGGTTAAATGATACTCCTTTGTGTGTACATTCCCTATTTAGTTTATCCATTGCTAGGTAGATGGAAGGCTACTTCCTGGTTGGGTCTTAAGTACCAGTGGATATCCCAGGTGGGATAAGGATTGCAGCGTGGGATCCCTGCTGCCCACCTTCCCAGCCATGCCTTGGAGGAGGAGACCCCTTACCTACCTAGTGACTCCTGTTAAGAACATTAACACAAGGCTTCATCAGTCCATATACAGGAATAGCTGCACCATAGCCAGAGGAACTCCAGATCTGCCATGAAGAAACCTAAGTGCCCATCCCCTGGGCTCAATGTCGAGCCCCTGTCTTCTGAGTGACTAGGAAGCATTGTTGAGAGTTTGCTGGTTTTGCTTTTGTTTTCAGCCAGGGTACCAGTCCTTGATGAAAAGTTGATGAACAGCACCAGGAGGGGCTGAAAGTCCAGCCTGTGATTCTCCCTCTCTTCCCCAAAGGCGCAATGCTTTCCCATGCTGACAGAGGAGGTGGGATTGTGTGTCTCTGTTCTTATAGCTTCTTATATTCTACAAGTCTGTCAATCTCCTGAGAGAGCAATGCAGCAGTGTGGCCCTGGGCTGAGCAGATTCTCAGGAAGGGTTTGTGCTGCAGGATGAATGCACTAGAGGATTGGAGAGTGAGGAGCTAAGGTCTCTTCGCTGGAGAATAGACAGGAGACTGTATTTAGAGGTCAGGTTGAACAGTACTTAGGTTATGAAACAATCTGGAAAACAACATGCTGCATGAAGTATTGTCATTGTGTCTGTTGTCTTTTTACCTTGTACCCAGATGAAATTGTATAACTGAGCTTCTCATCAATTGTTTGGTGTAGACTTCCTGGCAGCTTCAATAAATATAGTTACATAAATTCAAGTAGGTACATGGTCTCTCTGGGTATGAATTTTCACACCTTGGATCTTTCACATCGCAGAGCTAAAGCCTATAGTGCTCAATACAGGGAGATGGGCATTTCCTGGCTCGACGGTGTGTGCAGCTGTGCTGCAGAAACACACCTGTGTAAAGAGACACATCAGCCCCTCCCTGGTTGTCCTTGTCCTGAGAGAGCTAACCTAGCCAAGCTTCTGCTTGCAGGAGTTTGTGTTCCCCTAAAGCCCACATATTAATAACCTTATTGATGATGAATATATTATTATAATGTTTATTGGCACTTATGATTAATCCCAGAACAACAGGGAGAGAAGCTGAAAAAGAGCTCTTAGCTCCTTTCCATGTCCTGGGATCTAGCTGTGCCTTTGCCATATCTTCACACAGGCTGGTGAGCACATTTGCACTTGCCCAAGGATTTCAGAGGGGTTTCAGAATTCATCTACCACTTTGAAAGTGGTGTGCCAAGTTATCAGAAAAACAACAAAAGCAGTGATCCTTCTTCTCAAATAAAATCGTATGTAGAACCCAGCAAGTGAAGTCAACAAGAGTCTTCCAGACTGGTCAGTAAAGGTAGTCACTTCTTTTTTTGTGTGTATTCTCTGTTCACATCCATTGTATTAGCTCTCTGGACTCGATTAAACTGGATTAGGACTCTTGGACAACTCAACCCAATGTGGGTTAACATGGCACTGCTCTGGTTCCAGAGGGATGGGGCATCTAAGCCCTACTTTCTCAGCCTTCCCCTCATCTGCTCCCAAAACACCATCGGGAGCCTAGGGCTGTGTGTGTGTATATATACACATAAATGTGATTTTTAAAATTTCTCCCACGAATGAGGAAACAGACCCAGAGAAGTAAAGTGACTTGGTCTGAGCCATACATGCCAGCTGGTCCCAGAATCAAGATTATTGAGTACTACCATAAAGAATTGTTGTATATTTGTCCTCTGGAAGTTCATGTTGCCCTGAATAGGTAGGATGTTTACATGGGAGGTAAATGGAAAGCTAAGATAGTGCATGCTCATCCATGTTGAGCTCTATGAGTCTTTAGAAGTCTTCGTGTTCCTAGAACTGGGGCTCTCTTTCCACTCAGTTTCTGAGCCCTTTATCTCAGATCTCCAGCACTCAGCAACCAGCAATATACATAAGCACACTTGTGAATTTTTGATTGAGTGATTCACTCATGTGTGGGGTGGATCTTTCTGGATCACTATGTGTTATTTATCAGGGTGTGGAACAGATATCACATGGCATGGAGTAAGGAACAGGCTTCACTGGGAAAGCTTATTCAATAAGGGAAGTCAAGATTCCCTGAATCCCCCCATCTCACAAAGTGGTGTGGCAGGTTCAGGATGTTGCTGAGTCTGCATCCCAGTGGAGGGGCCCCCTCCCCTACAGTGCTGTCTTTTTATAGGGCAAGTAAGCAAGGGAAAGCAGTCTTATCAATGAGGGAATAAACAGCTTGGAGCCAGGCAGTCTGGATTGGGGGTGCCAGCTGTTTATAGGAAGTTGTCTGTGAATACCAGCTTCCTAGCATATAGGGCTCTTGGAGCCTTTGGTATATTGCTGCAGGGGGAGGAGGGACCCTGAGCTTGAGGGCTGTCTTTCCCATACAGCTCATTTGTAGGCCACCCAAAGTGGCCTAGATGGATGGATGGATGGATGAGTCGATTGGTGGAGAGATGGATGGATAAATGTATGGGTGGGTGAATGGGTAGGTGGGTGGGTGGGCAGATGGATAGATGAATGGAGAGGTGGGTGCATGAATGGATATGCAAGTGAGTGAAAGTGTAAAAGCAGTAAGCACACATGTGAATTCATGAAACCATCCAGCACCTAGTGATACCAAACTTTCATTTGTTTCCTTTTCCTTTTCTTCCCTTCTTATTCCACTTTGTGGTTTTCTGTGGAGATTCACAGGGCTACAGAAGGGGGTGACTCTGTCATATGGTGTAAACATGAAAGCTCTGAACCATCATGAGGATGGGGACAAGAAGACTGGGGCTGAGTGGCTGTTTGATGGCCCCTCCCTCTCCCACCTTCTACAAGCATCCTCAGGTTGCACCAGCCCTTCTGTAATATGTCTTCCCAGTTAACATGGCCCCTCTGTACACTCTAATACAGTATCACCTAATTTGAAAAGGTTGATGCTTCCATAGATCATAGGTTGTTCCTGGGTCATAACCCCCAAGGCAGCCACATCCCCAGAATTGCTTATGGTGCTAAAATAGAGAGGAAGTAAAAGATAAGTCTTCTGAGATGATGATTGAATCTGACCCCTCCACTCCTTTCCTATTACTGCCTGATCTAGGCCTTCATCAGCACATGGGCTGGTGGCTCTTAAATTTTGAGTTGTCTCAGAAACACCTGGAGTTGTCTGTAATGCAGATTGCTGTGCTTCATAGCCAAGAGATCTATTTATTAAGTCTGGATGGGTCCCAGAAGTCTGCAGTTTTTAACTTAGTATCTTCAAATTGCATCATCCAGGGCTGGGACAGTGAGGCCAGAGCTCATTGAATGTCTAGGGGATAGAAAGAGAGACTGGGGCATAGGGTATTTATCCCTGCAGAATTACCCATCAGACTCCCAAGTGCCCCAGATTTAGAGTACCCTGCTAGCCAGTTGGGCAGGAGGAGGTGGGCCTTTGCAGGAAATGCCCCTCTCCAGAGTGTGGGAGGATCTGGATGTCTTCAGTGAGCCTCCCTGACCTGGCAGAAGAGGGGGGTCCGGTGATTTCAAGTTGAGTGTCTCCTGGGGACAGTGGATGAGCCAGCCCTATTTGGAGAACCTGCACCTGAATGCACACAGACAAGTATTTTGTGGCTCCAGTGAGATTGGGGCTGAAGCTCCTGCAGAGAAGAGCAGTGGAGCATGAAGGCATCCAGGCAGCCCATGCCTGGTGGGGGCCATTAAGGCTCTGTGCTGGGGGTGAGGAGAAGCGAGCAATTAATGGTGAGGGAAGTGAGTGAATCAGCACAGGAGTCGGCTCGCTCTAATTGAGCCAATGAGTTTGTCCTGTGGACTATGGCTCCCAGGGACAGGAGCTGCATCCTTAAAGGCAAAGCCCTTCTTCAGGTAGCAGGGGGAGAAAAGATGACCTTCTGTCCCTTGAGAAAAGAGCTGGCCTTTTCCATTCATCACCTACCCCAGTGTCTGCTTCCACTCTCATTATGCTGGTTTTCTCTGCATTCCTGTTCTGTGTCTTTAGACAGAGTCTTTTCTGCTCAAAGAAGGGACTTCAAATTTCTGGATTCATCCATGTATGTGAGCAGGTTGTCTTTTGGCTGCTGTGAAGAGATCTTCAGTGTCTTGATTTCTTTGTAACTGTATTTCTGCTGTTATGTTGGAGAACTCAGCTGGTACCCTCCCAGAACTGTGTCTGTGACCTTCACTATTTTTTACAGCAGAATTGTGGCATGATGAAGATCATGGGGTTCTGCTCCAGCCCCTTTCTTAGTGTCCTTCTCCTCTCTCGGTGTTGTTTGTGTGTAGATCAAGACATTATCAGTTTTCTTCTAAAAAAGTGCAATAAAATGTTAATTGACTAAATATGATGTTTAGAAAAACATTGTGAATTGGTGTACCATACTCATATTTACAATTCAACAGAGACTTTTGAAGACACACAAACACAAATCCCTTAATCCCTAGTGGACTGGAGCTCTTGTGGTTGAGGAAGTTGTGAATTTGCTAATTTGGCTTGGAGGTCCCACTCCATATCCTCATATGTCCTACCGCAGAGGGGGAAGCCTTCCCTTCCATCTGCTGTGTTGTGTTTTTAATGATGAGGTTACATTCTGAGAAATGTGACATTAGGCGATTTCAGTGACATCATGGAGTGTACTTACACAAACTAAGATAGCTATGGTGTCACTAGGTTGATACAGTCTTGTGGAATCACCATTGTGCATGCAGTCTGTGGTCACTGAAACTCTGTTATGTGGCACATGACCATACGTGTGAGATCTGCTGGTTCAGAACTTTCCACATCTCTAACCTAATGATTTATTTCTCTCTCTTTTCTATTTTTGTTTCCTAGGAACGAGTGGAATATCTCTTTCTCATAATTTTTACTGTGGAAGCATTTTTAAAAGTAATCGCCTATGGTCTTCTCTTTCACCCCAATGCTTACCTCCGCAACGGTTGGAATTTACTAGATTTTATAATTGTGGTTGTAGGGTAAGTACAGCTGTCTTTCCCATGCCCTCCTTACCCACGCATACCTCTTTTCCCCTCTCCTCATATCTCTTTTTTGATTTAGTCATAACTGTACTAGCCTTAAGACATGATGAAAGGATGTTAACAATCACTTTGAGTTCAAACTTTCTCCGAAGGGAGAGGATCGATGACCTAAGAGCACCCCTCACCGCCATTCCCATGTGCATCAGCATGCACACACACACACACACACACACAGATATATATGCACATGTACACATGCATGCAGACACACAGACACATGTGGGCACGCTTGAATTTGTGTGATTTTAATGGAACCAGGGTCCTCTGTGCAGCTGAGGGGATTCCTCTGCTTAAGGACTTTTCTTCTCCCTCCAACCATATCTGACCCAGCAGTTCCCTGATCAGTTTTCCCACTGTATCACTGAGCAGATGTAGCCAGCTTGCCTGGGAGTATGCAGCCCACAGGTGTGGCATGACTTGGGGATGCCTGCTGAGCTGCGGGACTCTGTCTTTAGTCCACAGGTTACTCCTGCATACCATCCTGTCCCCATCCTGAACTTAACAGTGGGCCCTGTTCTGTGGCCTGAGAAACCAGGCTGCTTGGCTGAGTGAGAAGTAAATGAAACTCTGAAAGGTCAAGGTTGTGGGTAAACCAACCCAGCCTGAGATACCTTCCTCCAAATACCATTTCATGTTAGGATGAGGCAGAGTTGATAGTGGCTTTTAAAAAGGGAGTGTTGAGAATCCCAAGGAAAATTTTGGAAGTGACAATTTCCTTATCAAGAAATTAGTAATGGCATAAAAAGATTCTCCATGAAATACTTGTACCTAACAGGTCTACAAATGCTGTGTGAAATAGAGTGTATTAAGACACAGTGGATGACATTCCAATGACTCATGTTTTGTTGATAAGAGGGAGGTCACATTTTCCTCTAAGCTGACCTCGTGTTACTTGGAACCTGACAAATGCTTCCATGGTGGCCACCCTGCGTGATTCAGAGTCCCCACAGACTTCAGTGTGAAGAGCAAGATATCAGGAGGCTGTTACACACTATTTTTGGTGACTCCTTTTGTGTTATTCCAGGGCAGACCTGGGCTCTGCAGGTTTCTCCAGAGCACTCGCCATTCATTATCTTGGGGGAGCGCCTGGTCTTTACTGCAGGAAATAACACGGGAGCAAATCGAGATCATTTACAAGTTATTTCCTTGTCCTTGGCCATCTGTATGGCTCATAATGGTTGTTTGGAATGTGTTAGGGTTTTTCCTGTGTTGTCTCATGTGGCCTGGCTAATGAAAGACGCATTTTGGCCACATGAACATCATGGGTATTTGGGTGACATGAGGAGCACTAAGGTTATTAGCCATTTATAGATTTGACTGCGGAGGACTCGCGGTGAGGATGCAGTTACAGGAGGGGTTTTGCTGCTGCTGTTCATGCCAGAATAAACAGAGTGGCTGAGGAAATGCCTTGAATGAACTCAGTAAATAAACGCTAGCAGAAGTCCTGAAGGTGGGCTGCTCCCAGTACCCCTACATCCTTTTAAATTCAGCCCCTTTCTCAAGGCCTCAGTCTACTGGCAGTCCGTGGCACATGCAGAAGCCTCAGGAATCAGAGCTGATGCGTCTGGGGCCCGTGGAAAAACAGGGTGACTTGCAGAACAAGTTTTTGGCAGAGATGCTGCATGTTTATGGAAAGAGTTGAATTTGACTAGATGTACTCTGCCCTGTTCATGGCCTTTCCTGAAGCTTGAGAAGTGTAGACAAAAATAGGGGAGCCCTCCAACAGGAGCGCTGAGAGGGTGGGCTGGCACCTTCCCGCTCAGGAGAGCAAGTGTGGCTGGCCCACACTGTGCATTTGCAGTTTATTTGGCCCTGGCTCATTCCTTAGACACTCCTCCCCACCTCCATGAGAGGCAGGCTTTTCACTGGACTGGTCCAGATACTAGTCACTTCTTCCTGGGGTTTTGGCCATGAGGCCGATGAAGACAGGGAGGCATCCAGATTTGGCTCTCTTCTGAAAGATGCCTCTATTTAGTGTTCTAAACCACAGAGGTTATGAGGTCAACACTTGCTCAGCTTGTAGTTCACCATGACCTTTGGTGTGTTTTCTCCCTTCATCTCACAGTTGGCCATGTTCAGTTACTGCTTCATCTTCTCCAGGAGCATTGGTCCTAGGTGCTCTCCACCCAGTCTAAACCTCAGCTCATCCTTCCAACTGGAAAAATGATCCTCCATCCTCAGAAGGAGTAGCTCACCCCTTCTCTCCAGCTATGACTCTTATTTTCTGCCCCTTTTACAGTATTACATGAGCATCCCTCTGCTTCCCTGAGTCTCTTGGGAAATCTCTCCTCTCCTGGGCCCCCTCCTCCATAGTTAGTTAAAGGAAGGTTTCTTCTAGCCTCCTCTGAATCAGAGAAGAAGTCAGGGCTGCCGTCCTGCTTCAGAGTACATCTCTCTTGTCTCTCCATTCTCATTCTGGTGGCATGTCACAGATGTCATTTCCTTTCCAAAGCAGAGGAGTCTCTTTGGTGCAGTGGGGAGATGGGACCATTAACTGAATGTGCAGGGGACTTAAAAGTCCTCTGTAATCTACCTTCCCCAACCACAACCCAAGAACCAAGGACTCCTCAGTAGGTCCCTCATTCAGGAGACTCTACCCCAGCCACAAAGCCTTTAGTTACATCCCGATGTCCCTCAGAGCATGGTGACCCTGCCTCTCTGATTCTTTGGGTCCTCTGGAGCCTCCTTGTCCTCCTCTCTTAAAGCTCTAAGAGTTGGCTGCAGAGCTGCCCAACACACCTCGTGGAGAAATCCCCAGCCAAGCATCCACATCAGGACCCATCCCCAGCTACCAGTAGGCACCAAACAGTGGTTTTGCTTTTACAACATCTAACTGAGGAGAAGCACACCTAGCTCTCCACACCAAAACCATTTCCTGCACCCATTTCTAAATTATCCCTTCAAAATTAAAAGAGAACATTTAATGAAAGAGTTTCAAGCTGGGTAGGGTTAAAAGAGAAGAAAGTTGTCTCATTTCTGCTCCCTTCACTGAGTGATATTTTGTGAACATCTTGTATTCCAATAAGCATATTGCTCTCTTCCAGGAAGTATTGGGAACAAAATCTGGTTTGGATGTGGAATGTTGTTAGACCAACTTGCAAGCTGGTCTCCATTTCCTCAGGTTTCAGTGATACTGATTTCAGTGGAAAGAACACTTCCCTTGTTGAGAAAGGAGCCCACTCCCCCGATCCTTGGCAACTTCTGCCTGGGATTCAAGGCACAGGACTCCAACTAACACAGAAAACTGTCAGATGGCTAAATGAAGACATGGTCTGGCTATGGTTGTCAGACTTTTTTTTCAGTGCTGGGGATTGAACTCAGGGCTGTACATATGCTAGGCAAGTGCTCTACGACTGAGCGACATCCACAGCTTGTATTTTCCCCCTTCTTTGGTGATGCTGGGGATTGAACTCAGAGCCTTTTGCATGCTAGACAAAACTTCTTTTGGGTGCAGAACACATTGTTCAAAGTCTCCTTTGGGCCCAGTAGATAAAACAGATAGAAGGGGACTAGGGACATAGTCCAGTGGCAGAGTGCTTCCCTAGCAAGTACGAGATCCTGGTTTTGATCCCTGGCACTGGAAAAAAAAAGCAGAAGGGAAGCTGCTCTGTTAAGTCTGGGGTAGTGGCACTGGAACCCCAGCCACTCAGTTCTGACCTCACTGCCCAAGAAGCTCCAGAAGGCTTCCATGGAGCACAGTTTAAAATCCTTAATCTAAACCAACCCCAGCATTGCTTGGCCATGCCTAGGCTCTGAGCTTCTGCCAAGTCAAGCCTTCAGCTGCACCTGGACCCCTGTGCCTAAGCCAGTTTCCTGGAACATGAGCTCAAGAACCAAAGTTGCACTAGGCCATTGTTCAGATGTGATATGGAAACCCAGTTTAATACTTGGACTTCCTCCTTGATCACAGGCTCCCCAAATACAGAAACAACCCAGGGCACATTCTGACACTGACTTATTGAGTCATTTCTAGGCATAAAGGACAGAAATTGCCCTTGCTGCCCTTTTGCCTATTTTTCTTGGTTACCATCCAAAGTCCAGAATCCCCAGGTCATGCATCATCACACAGAGTCCTTTTCCCATCTGATTATATGAACCTGGGGTCTAACTTTCCCTCTTGGCCACCTCACTCCTGAACCCTTCCTAGTGTGCCCTCTGGTCCCCATAGTCATCATCTATCCAGGGGGTAGCATACTTCATCTATAATGGGTCAGATGCTATTTTCAAGTTTGTGAGCCATGCAACCTCTGGTCAAGAGTCTATTGCTGTAGCAGGAAACAGCAGTATATAAATGAGTGGGTGTAACTGAATCCCAGTGAAACTCGATATAGCAGGCAGGTGGCCCCACTTTGGTCCTAAATCCTTAGTTTTATTTCTGGTCACTACCTTCCCTTTCTGGCTCTCCCCAAGTACTGCTTCCCTACACCCTCTCAGGAGGCAGCTCAGCTCTCTCTCAGATGCCTCATTCCACTGGAGGTAGTGAGTGGGAGGGGGCCCTGCCTTCTCTTCATTTCTGTTTTCAGACCTCCCCCACTTCCCTTCCCGAAACCCTCCAGTGTGGCTATTCTGTCATCAGACCCTCTGCTTCCTACTCCTCATTGCACACCTTTGAGTCACTCTTCCATGTACCTGGAAGGTGTTTGCTCTGGGCTCACTCCAGCTCTCTCCAACACTCACTACTCTGCCATCTTACCTTCTTGTTCCTTGCTGCCTCCTCCAGGGATTCTGACCTCCATCCTATCTCAGCTGCCCATTCCCATGGTTATAGCCAGTCTCCCTGGCTTGACTTATATCAGCATCCTTCCCATTAGCTCAGATCCAACATCCTACTCTGACCAGCACCACCTACTTTGTCAGCATATTTTCTCCTGCACCCCAACTCCGTCAATCCATTCATCCCACCACATTCTCTTTGTTCCCCTCCCTCTCTTATCCTTTCCATGCTCCATTGTTACAACCACTCACTGGCATTTACACTCAGTTTTTTATTCCTCCCTCCATTTATCTTGCTCCCCTGGGAAAACACCAACCCCAATCATATCCAATGAGATGGAGATCTGTGTGGTACCTGGAAAGGGCTGAGAAATATGCAAAGCCAGCTAAGTCTTGGTTCCCTCTCATGACCAGCAACCTCAAGCCATTCCCTGGGGACACCACATAACCCAATCACATGTCCCTACTCCATTCTCTTGTCTGTTCTTCTGATTCTTTCAAGTCTTTGTCTTTATCTTCAAACTTCTAGTACTCCCTCCCCTTTCACATTTTCAGTGGATGACTTTGGTACCTCTTTCCCTGAGAACACAGATACATGCAGAAGAGAACTTCCATGTGTTCCCATAGTCATGTCTCCACTCTTCAAATGTGCTTTCCGCCCTGATCCATGATCAATCGCTCTTCCCTGTCCATACATTCCATTCCTGCCCTATTGAAGGACATCAGTCCTTCCAGTAATCGTTCCCTCTCACTTCTGCATCCTCTCCATTAAGTGGTTCTCCTCATGTGTAAAAATGCTGTGCTATCGCCCATCAAAACCTCTCAACTCCACAGCCACTTCTGGTAACCACCTTTTATGTTCTGTCCACTTTCAGGGCAAAATTGCTCAAAAGAGTGGGCACCATTCTCTACCACATTTTCTTTATCCATTCGTCTGTTGAAAGGCACCTAGGTTGTTTCCATAGCTTTTCTATTGTGAATTGAGCTGGTACAAACATGGATTGACTGTCACTCTAGTATGCTGATTTTAAATCCTTTGTGTATAGACCAAGGAGTGGGATCGCTGGGTCAAATGGTGCTTCCATCCCAAGTTTTCTGAGGAATCTCCATACTACTTTCCAGAGTGGTTGCACCAATTTGCAGTCCCACCAGCAATGTATGAGTGTACCTTTTTCCCCACATCCTCGCCAACATTTTTTGTTACTTGTATTCTTGATAATTATATATACACAAAGGAATGTTACTCAGCCATAGAGAAGAATGAAATTATAGCATTTGCTGGTAGATGGGTGGAAGTGGAGACTATCATGCTAAGTGGAATAAGCCAGTCCCCAAAACCCAAAGGCCACACAGTAAGTTGATGGGGAGAATAGAAGTTTATTGGATTATTCAAAGGGGAATGAATGGAAGGGAGGGCAATGGAATTAGGAAAGACAGTAGAATGAATAGGACATAACTCCCTATGTTCATATGTGAGTACATGACTGGTGTAACTCCACATCCCACAAAAATGGGATCAAAACACACTCTGTACTGTCACGTACATCTAAAATGAATGAATTTTAAAATTTTTAAAAAGAGTTGTCCATATGATAACCACTAGCCACACATGGCCTTTCTGCACTTGAGATGTGGCGAATTTGATATGAGATATGCTTTAAGTGTAAAACATACAGCATATTTCAAGTATTTGGTACAAAACAAAGAGTAACAAATATCATTAATGATATTTTTATTTATTACAAGTTTAAATGATAATATTCAGCCAGATGAAATATATTGTCCCTGTTAATTTTACCTGTTTTTGCTTTTTATAATGTGGCTTCTAGAACAGTTAAGTTCCACCCAGGCTCACATTCGTGCTTGCATCATGTTTCTGTTAGACAGGGCTCTTTCTTCTCATGGTTTCCACCTTCCCCCTTTTGCTCATGGACTCCCCTATTAGTCTTTTACCCCATCACTCTGCTGAAACAGACATTTCTAGATGTCAGTGGTCCCCGTTTTGTTAACCCAGTGACCAGCTGCCTGATGTGTTGTCTGCAGCACTGACACAGGGAACCATCCCCTTCTCACTGGCCACTTCCTTCGTGGGCACCATTCTCCCCACTGCTCCTGTCCCACGAGCGACCTCATCAGTCTCTTGTTGGCTTCTCGTCTCTTTGACCCTTCAGTGTTAGAGGATCCCACAGCTCACTCCTTTTACATCTTCCCCTTCTGTGCTAGCCTCCTAGGTGATCATATGGTCTGGCTTTAAATACAGTGTGTACACCTACCAAATTTTGTCTTCAGCCTGGACCTTCCCTGGACCTCCAGACACATTAAGCCAAGTGGCAATCCTCATTCAGATGTCCCATCAACTGCTCACGCATCAAGTTAACAGTGGAATCCTGGATATCCATTCTAAAATAATTCATCCTTCCAGTTGCTCAAGACAAAAATATTGGTATCATCTCTCATGCCTCTCTTTCCTCACAACTAGCCCATCAGACAATCCCATTTCTTGATCTTAAAATAAACATAAAATTCAACTTCTTCTCATTGCCTCCAATATCACTGCCAGGTCTAAGCCCCCAACATGTCACACCTGGGCTACTGCAGCAGAATGGTGCCTGGCACATAGTAGTTATTCATATTTATTGGAGGAATAAATGTACAAAGACAGACACAAAGTGTTAGAAAGGAATTCTCTGTGTCTCCATTATATGTGGATTTTCTCCCACTTGAGACTTTTTCATTTAACCATTCAATCATCCATGTGTTCAACATATATCTCCTGAGCAACCATTATGTGCCAGCACAAAGTAGATTCCTATGGAATCATTTATTTGTGCCCAGAAACAAATCAAAGAGATGGGGTTACCAGGAGGAAGGGAATGGGCAGGGAAGGTATGTGGTTGTTGGCACTCATGAGAGGAGGTGCCAAGATGCCATGGAGGGGGCAGAGGGCATACCAAAAGAGACAGCCTGCTTCACCTGCCTTACACATCTGTCCAGGATCTCCCAGCTCAAACAAAGCCAGATGTGTTATCAAGGCAAAGATTCTGTCCCTCCCCTTGCTCAGCCTTCTCTAGGCTGTGGTGACACTGTTGGCATGGATGATACCCCCACTGAGAGAATGTCAGCTTATAGCCATCCATGGACCCACCCATGTACACACCTAGGGATCTGCAGCACCCGCTAGTCCAGGCTTATTCAGAGATTGGAGCCCCAGCAGGGCAATGAAACCTGGTCCTGACAGCTCTACTCTCTTTCCTCTCCTCTAGGCTTTTTAGTGCAATTTTAGAACAAGCAACCAAGGCAGATGGGGCCAATGCTCTTGGAGGGAAAGGGGCTGGATTTGACGTGAAGGCACTGAGGGCTTTCCGTGTGCTGCGTCCCCTGAGGCTGGTGTCTGGAGTCCCAAGTAAGTAAATCCTTTATTCCTGTTTATGGTGTTATCTTGTCACCAACTTCTACTTTTTTTTTTTTTTTTTTTTTTGCTGAACTGCCAGGAGCTCTTCACAAAGGAACCTGATTTCCTATAAATGGAGTGTTTTATTACAAATGAGTCCTTGGTTTAAAGAATCCAAGTTCTGATGCAAGTGGTCTCAGCTCCTCCATAAACACCTGGGAAAAGTTCACAATGGACACATATAGCCAAAGGAAGACAACCTATACAGAACACAATCCCATGGTCATCTGAGCAGTCCCCACAAGACCCTGGGCTGGGAATTTAAATATATTTGTTGCAGAAGAGGCAGGCGAGGGGTATTTATTGCAGCCAATGAGATCATCTGTACTTTCTGTATTTTTCCAAAGAACCTCAGGAGAGCATTGCTAGCTTTTGCAAAAGTTCTTTCTTGCCATTTCTCCCAGCACTATCTTCCCATTTTTCTTTCATGTAATGGGGCATCCCAGGCTTCAGGAACCCGCCATATAGTCAGGAACCTGTCACTGGAAGAACTGGTTTTTCCAAGAAGAAGTGGTATTCATTTTCTTGAAATATTGTCCACCAATAGATTGGCCACATTGACAAGTCCCCTTCTATCCACTATGGATGCACCCCAGCCACTGAGCAGAGCAACTTGAGGAACCTGAATCAGCTCCAGCACACCCCAGCCCACATGCTCCCAGGAAGAATTCTGGGTTTATTCTCTGAGACTTTACACTCTCAGGTCAGCACCTCCAGGCCATGATTCAAGACACAGGAGACACCTAAGCCTGAGTTGGAACCAGACCTGGTTGGAGATGGGGTCAAGAGACAGGAGAACAAAGAGGTCCACTGAAGGTACCACCTTTTCTACCTGTGCCACACAATGAGCACCTGTTACATGTATGCTGCTTGGTGATATCTCATAGGTATAGAAGTTTCACATTAGAAATGTGAAGGGCCTTTTGTCAACCTGTTCATTCCTTTTTATACATGCTCAGAATAGTGAAAAAACTTTGCCATAACTCGAAGTAGCCACCAAGCCAGGACAAGACCCAGGCCTCCTGACTGTCAGTCCCAGCTCTCTTTCCTATCACACCACACTACCTCTTGTGAAGAGGGAAGGAGTGTGTACTTCTTGATTATCTTAGTTTTCACACATACCCTCTGTCTCTTAATTTTACTAAAGGTCTCTTGAAGCCTAGGATTGTGCCTTAAATTGTCTCTGATTGCTGCAATCTTGCCTAGATAGGTCTCTAGGCAAGGTAGGGAAATTTACTGAATAAACGAAGCAGGATATTGACTGTTTTCATTGCAGGATTCTCTGGGTAAAGACTGTGGATCGTCTTAAGTTCAAAAGGAACATAGAACTAAGCCTCACAAGCACAATCAAAGCAGATTTTCTCTACTTGGCTCTGACCATCTTGGGTGCTTAGTAATAATTGATGTGGTAGCCAACACCCAACTTCACTTTTTTGAAGTCTAAGCGATTGGACTTTCTTGGTCAATCGTCCATAACTCAGTAGATTGACATCATGGAGTACTAGGGGAGGGTGAGAGTGACTTTGAACATGACTTTAAGGGCTTATGATGATACAGCCGATGAGTCAGCAGTAGGAACTATGAATTAATCCCAATGGATTAATTGGGAACTACCATGACATAATGAATCTTATCCTGTCATTCAAGTGCTTATTAGGGGCGTGCAGCTTCATAGCATTGTGTTGGGTGTTAGGGCATATCTCAAAGATACAAGTGGAATCTGAGGAGTTTGACAGTCTAATAGGAGAACATCAGTCAGCTTTTGCTGCAGGAACAAATGATACCAAACTCTCAGTCAGCAACCAGACACATTTATGCCTGGCTCATTGTACATGAGGATGTTGGTTAGCTGCAGCTCCTTTGAATTTTGCTGGGCTCTGGGATGGACCAAGTTCTGCATGCCATCTAATTCTGGAGCACAGAGCATTGTGACCAGGGTAGCCACCATATAGCTCATGTCCTCATGACAGGGACAGATGCTCACTAAAGGAGGCATAGAGCAACATCACACAATTCCAGGCTCATGTTCACATGCAACTGAGATCACAGCTGCTCACATTGCATTGGCCAAAGCAAGTCACATCACTAATGCCCAGTATAATGGAACTAAGAAGCATAATCAGCCCTCCACATCCACTGCCCCACGTCTAAGGATACAACCAACTGCTGATCAAAAATACATTAAAAAAAGTGTCTGTACTAAACATGCGCAAACTTGTCATTATTCCCTAAACAATACACATTAATGTAAGAATTATTTGTGTAGCGATTATGTTGTATTGGGTATCATAAATAACCTATGATATGATTTAAAGTATACCAAAGTATGCATAGGCTACATGCAAACACTGTGCCATTTATATAAAGGATCTGAGCATCTGGGATTTTGGTATCTACAAGAAATCCCAGAACCAATCCTCCAATTAAGGAATAATTGTATACTGTCCCTATAAAGAAGCATGGACAAATAATTGTGAACAAATAGTACAATCTGGCACAAAGAAATTGAAGGGATTATTATCAACAAAATAGTTACAGTAATTACTCTAGTACAGAGATTCTTAATTAAAGATGCACATGGTTGAGAGCTACTCATGATCAATGCATTAAAAGCGAGAGTTAGATTAGTTCAAGTAGCTAGGGTTCCAGTAAAGAAGAAACTTCCTAAAGAAAGTATCTTGACTCCATCTACACTTAAGTAATGGTAGAACTGTATTATAGCCAGGAAGTCTTAACATTCCTCAGAGCTCATGGAGAAGATGAAGATGTGACGGAGCACCTCAAGTAGAGAGACCTAATGTCATTTGCCATGCAGTTCAAGATGACATTTTCATCGTTAAAGGTGATTACACTGAGATGGTTTTGCAGTGGTAGAAAGCCTGCTGGTAGCTCCATGCTTCTGCATAGGGCCAACAACTTTGTCTTGATTTTGTGGATCACCAATAAAAAGATCACAGCTCTTCTTTGAGCTTAAGGAAAGGCTTATCCAGCCTTTTGCCCTTTCTCACTGGAATGGCATCTACGCAGCTTTTTGAAGGGTGAAGGGTGCAGATTGAGGTGGATAAGGGGACTGAACCAGGTTGGTAGATTTTACCTACAGAAATGTCGGGAGTATCACCTACAGCTATGAACCTGGATGAACACCTTCTTCTTCCATTTCTCATAAGCTTAGGTTATCTCCTTTTGGGGGAGTTTTAGCCAACCTCCTCAAAAGAGTTGCCTCTCTCTGTCGTCTCCAGCGCTTGTCCTCTCGTCATCTCCTGAATCCACTCTAGTCAGGCTTTACTCCCACTGCTACACCAAAGCACCTCTTGTCAAGACCACCAGTGATCTTCACTTTACTGTATCCAGGGGCCAGGTCTCCAGTGCCATTGTGCTTGATCCATCTGCAGCATGGATCTACCTGCTCTAGTGGACTGTCCCTTGTTTTTAAACCACTACTATCAAATGGCTTCTGAGGCACTGTTCTTTCTTGTCCTTACCTGCCCTTACCTCACTTGGTTTCCCTTCTTAGAATCTTTGCTGATTTCCTCTTCATCTTCTCACCCTCTTAACATTGGAGAGCTTAGGGCTGGATCCTTGCACTGTTTTTTTTTTTTTTTAAATCTACGCCCATTCCCTACTATCATGTCTCATTTAGCCTCATGGCATTAAATATCACCTATTTATCTTCCAACAATGACCAGTCCAGATCTCTCCCTCAGCTCCAGACTTGTATACCAATTGCCTACTCCATTCCTGTTATCAGATATCTAAGAAGTATCTTGAACTGAGCATCTCCACATCAGCACTTTCTATCTTCCCAAATTCTTTCCCGTCTCAGTAAATATCAGCTCACCTTTCCAGCTTCTTAGGCCAAACATCTCTGTGACTGGTTTCTTTTTCCCACTTCCTGCATTCAATCTATCAGAAAATACTCTCAGCTTTACCTTCAAAATATGTCAATAATCTGACTGTCTCTTCCCACCTCCACATTCGCCCCATTGCCAGTCGCCATCATCTCTCACCTGGGATAATCCTCCTAAGGGGATTCTCTCCTTCCATCCCTTCCCCTTTTCATAGCCCAAGCTTCACTCAGCAACCAAAATGAGCCTTTTAAAATCCAAGTCAGATCATGTCACTGCCCTGCTCAGAACCCTCCCAGGCATCCTTGAATCCCTCAGAATGAAAGCCAAAGTCCCACAGGCTCTGAATCTCTTGTTTCTCTCATCTCTGATCTGACCTTCCATTCTCCCCTCTCTCCCTCCTCCTCAGCCTCAGTGAGCTCCTTGCTGTTCCTCCAACACTCTAACCCACATCCTTGTAGGGCCTTTGCACATGCTGCCCCCTCCTCCTGGAAGGCCCTTTACCATAGCCATTCCCACAGGTGCCTGCTCTCCTACTCACCTCCTCAGTCTTGGCTGGGATGTCAGGTCCTCCTAGGGTGCCATCACCCCCCTGCTTCCTGTGCTGCTTCCCTCCTCTGTTTTTCCTGTCTCTCTTGTCATCATGTGTCATAGTATGCATTTTCTTGTGCCTTTGTTACCTCTTGCCTAACTAAAATGTAATTCCAGGGCGAAATGGTTTATGGTAGCTTTGTTCACAGCTGTGTCTCTGGCATCTACAATGGAAGATTTTAGAATGAATGGACATGCTCACATGGGTGCTCATAGCTATGGGGCATCACTGCACACAGTGTTATTGAGAGCTACCCAGCTCACCAAAATGGTACAAATGCTAAAAGATCATCTATGTTTAAGTGCTTTCTTTAGCCCTTCCAAAGTCTTTACTTCTTCTTAGATGATCTTCATGACAACTGTGTGCTACATAGACCTAGACATAAATGATTTGTAGATACACATGGTGTTACTTCTAGTAACAAGTTTAATTGAGTGGTTTTGGGGATCTGCATCTCTGAACCAAGTCTTGGGGGCCCACAAACTCCTGCTATTTTAAATATTCATATATGTATTAAATGCCCTTGGAGTGTACAATCACAGATTATGCAGGAAGAGTTGACAGTGAGAGTACAAATCCATGACTCATTCATCAATTTGTTCAACAAGATCTACTAATCTTATACCTAGTTGGTATAAGATTTTGCTAGCCATTATCCATTATCGAAGGTACAGAAGTGAGTTGAGGCTAATTATTCTCAAAAATCTTGAAATGTAGTAGGCAAAAATATTTATAAAAAATGATATATAGGGGCTAGGATTGTACCTCAGCAGTCGAGTGCTTGCCTAGCACATGTGAGGTACTGGATTTGATCCTTGGCACCACATAAAAATAAATAAATAAAGGTATTGCATTCATCTACAACTAAAAAATATTTTAAAAAATGACATATAGAATAAAACTTGGAGATGCCAAAACAATGTTTAGGTATAATGTGAAGAGTTCTGCAAGATTTGGGGATTCCATACTTTGGGGAGTAGGATAGAGAATCAGGAAAGCCTTTCTGGAGGAGTTGGCATTTGGTAGATTGGGTGCACCTTAAAAGATAAGCAAGGAGAGGCATTCCAGAAGATTCTGAAATGAAAGACCAATGAATGTGGCCTTGGAGACAAACACAGTGAGACCACAGGTTGAGGGGTCAATTACACTGTGGATGTAAAAATCATATAGTTGCAATGAAATTGTGTCACTGAAAGGTGTGATCAGTGTGTTTCATAGAGAGGCCTCCACAATCAAGAAATCCACTGCTTCTGAGGCCTCCCCACACTTCTGAGGCCTCCTCACTGCAGAAGAGCTGTGAAGCATGCATATTGTATCCAAGGATAAGCCATATGGAACAATAAGCATTACATAAATATGAACAACAAATGTAGAGAGTTGTGATTAAATATTTGCAATGTATGTGCAAGTAGTACACTTGTTTGCAGAACAATAAGCAAAAGGTCATTTCCTTCCTTCCATAAACTCCCATATGTCCTCCTGGAGAAGATCTTTAAAGGAGGATTGAGTGAAAGAGTAGACAGAGGGAGGTGAGGCAGTCTCCACTAGATTTGTGAGGTCTTTAACAGAGACCACAGCAAACAGGGCTTGGTCTGCTGGTGAAGGGGAATGAATAGTCTCCTCTGGACTGGACCTGCACTGCTCATCCTCCTTTCACCAAGAATGTTTATTGAGCAATTTTGGGGGCAAAGTGCTAAGCTTGGCACTGGGACACAGAGGTGGACGGAACACTGCCCATCTGTCCAGATGCATGAGTACTTTAAATACTTTTCATCGGAGACATTTTTCCTTACGTGAATTTTTCTAAGATTAGCTTTTCAGGATAAAAGTTACTTCTAGAAGCGTGCAGAATAGAAAACAGCTGGTTAAACAAAGGTGAGATAAACCATTAAGACCATGTGAAGAGGGGTCAGATTCTTTCTGTTTCCCTTGCTCCTTAGAAATATTTCCTGGAGATAAATCAGCACCAGTTAGCCCACAAGTTTCTGCGGAGTGGATTCCATATAGATTCATGAAGAAGACTTAAGACACAGTGGTTTTCAAATGAACTCATGATCAGACTACCTGGCTTTTGCCACTTACTCACACTGTGACTTTGGGAAACTTACTAAACATCTCTGTGCCTTAGTTTCCTCACCTGTAAGATAGAAATAATAATATAACCTATTTCATATGTTGTTGAAAAGACCAAATGAGTTAATGCCTGCAAAGCACTTAAATAGTGCCTTGCTTATAGTAAGTGCTCTGCAAAATTATAGCTTTTATGATATATAAGTATTAATATATATTTATATATAATTAGAAATATATGATGAGATCACCAACAAGAGAAAAACTAAATATATTTTAAAAGATAAAGAATATTCAGTGCAGAGGGGAGTGAGGGGAGGGGTGGGACGATGGGGATGGGAAGAATGAACCTGACCTTATTACCCTATATACATGTATGATTACACTACTGGTGTGACTCAGCACCATGTACAGCCAGAGGAATGAGAAGTATGCTGGATTTGTGTACAGTGTGTCAAAATGTATTTTATTGTCATGTATAACCAATTAGAACAAATAAAAAATTAATTTAAAAATCACATTAAAAAAGATTAAACAAGGTATATGTTGGCAAAGAAAAACAGAATATTCAAGAGTAAGAGCTGGTGTTGTAGTTCAGTGATTGAGCACTTGCCTGGTATGTGTGGGTTTGATTCTCAGAACAGCATATAAATATGTAAATAAAATAAGGGTCCATCAACAACTAAGAAATATTTTTTAAAAAAGAATATTCAAGAGTTAAATAGCAACCTAAGACCAAAAAATGGCAGAGACTTGTATGTGATTACTTGACTTGCATAGTGTAGGTAATAAAATGGATCCTAGGGGGGAGTTTCCTAGGAATGGGAAGGTTTTATGAAGAAGGAAGCACTGGAGATGAGGCCTGAGTTTGTAGAGAAAAGCCAGGAATGGAGATGGAAGGACACTTGGGGTTCAAGTTAGCCAGCCCGGCCAGCCCAGGGTCTGTACGTGAACCAGTCCCACCACCAAGAAGGAAGCGGTGAGAAGCTGGTGAGAAAGTGAGCTGGAGCAGACAGAGGAGGGTGCTGGACTCCAGAGGCCATTCTCTAAAGAGTCACTGCTGTTTCCTCTGCTGTAGAAACATTCAAAAGACTGCTCTGCAGAGAGACAGCTAAACCTGCTGGAATCTACCAGGGTATCAGAGTGGACAGTAGATCTTGAATTCAGGAGGTTCATGAGCCCACGCTGGACTCAGCTGGCTGGTGGCACAGCTGGGATCATAGCCATACCATGCTCCGCACCCCTCCTCACCCCCACCCCTCTGGCATGGTCTCCATCCCGCAGGCCTCCTCTGGGCATCCTGTGCTCTGCTGAGAGCTTTGCCAGTTGATCTTACACTGCATGACACTAAACGTTCTTTTCTCACTATTGTTGGCAGAATGAGTCTGTTATGCTTTGGATCTTAAATATTCCCCAAAGGCCGATGTGCTGAAGGCTTGGTCCCTAGCTGGTGGCACTGTTGGGAGATGGTCAAACCTTTTGGAAGTGAGGCCCAGTGGGAGGAAGTTAGGCCATCGGGGACATGTCCTTGAAGAGGATATTGGGATCCCCTGTCCCTTCCTCATTTTCTTTTTCCTCCACCATGTCCTTCTGCCATGATGTTCTGCCTCATCACAGGCCCAAAAGCAATGGTGCCAAGTGAGCATGGACTGAAACCTCCAGAATTGTGAGCCAAAACTTAATCTTTCCTCCTTTCACTTGATTATCTCAGGTAGTTGTCACAGCAATGGAAACCTGACTAACAGAATCCTTGACCTAAAGTGCTTGCTATAAAAGTTAAAAACCCACCTCCACGCCCAAGTACCCAGGTAAACCACAGTTATCCTGAGATAAGTTTCCTGTTTTCCACCCAAAATGGGTTCTCCCCTCCTGGGAATTAGTAACTATGAGACTAGCCACACTTATTAGCAAATGCTACTGGTTAATCAGACCCATAGGGGCATATTAGAGCTACTACGACAACTTTTCTGAGTGTTTTCACATTTTGATCATTCAGAGGTAGCCATGCCACCCTGCCCATCATTTGCCCTTTGTAGGTTGAGCCTCCATGGATTTACAGTCACCATTTCTTCTCCCAGGCAGGGGTTTGGTACACCCACTCTACTAGCAAGGAGGAGGGCTCAGCCTGGACGTGCTCCTGGCAAAAAGCAGGTACATCTATATTTAAAGATACCTCACTTCTGCAGATTTTATGAGGGAAAGTTTGATGGGGTGGATTCTTGAAATCATGAAGTTCAGCCCCTGAAATTAACATATAAGGAGGAAACCCAGAGAAGATCCCTCTGCTAGAGCAGAGGCTCAAATCCACATTGCTTTACCCCCCATCTCTTGCTCTTTCTACTGCCCGTGCCATCATCATCTGGGGCCTCCCTTTAATCCCAGTTAATGTGATATAACCTCTCAAGTGCCAACACAATGCAGACGGTACATTCAAGCACAGGCAGTGGACACAGCTAGCTCTGTGACCTCAGGCAGGTTGATTCTCCCTCTGGACCTCTGCCCTACACCTGCAACTGGAAGGACTTGGGCTGGCCTGTGGGTCTCCTTCCTACTCCCATGAGCTCATCCTGTCTGCACCAGCCCATCTCCCCTGCCCCTGCAGTACTCCCTGCCTCCCTACCCTCTGCTGTCCCCCACACTTTCATCTGCTTGGACAAGGCCCTATTTTTCCTCTCAGTTTCTATTTGGCATCCTCTGGCTTTTCATTCTCTTTGTCCTAAAAGTGTCTTACAGACCATAGGGCCTTAAATCAAAATGAGGGGGGACACTTACAAAGTTGCTTGCAAAGACAAATGTGTGTACAGAGGGCCACCCATCAGTCTCTCCTTGTTCTGCTTCTCAGACAACCAGAGGCCCCCCCAATCCCTCTGCCCACCCTACTCAGAAATCCTTTCTTTATCATCTTCCAGTCCACTTTTTCTACCACTTCTTTCCCAGAAACAGGAAGTAACAGAATCTTTACCCTGCCACTCATCTCACAGTCCTTTTCCTGAAATAGAATGTCTGAGCAAAAAGTGACTGTAGACATTTAGTCCAACCAAGTGCCCACTGAACAGATGAGAAGAGAGTGGCCAGCAAGTTAAACAGCTTTCTCCAGGTCAGAGCAGCAGGCCAACAGGACTCTCGGTTATATACTGACTGGAGGAGGGTTCTGCCAGTGATGGCAATGTGTCCTCCAGTCTTTGGAGCTCGTGGAGCCCTTGACTCACTTGGTGAACAGGTGAGATTTGTACCTATAAAGCCCCGTGACCTTCTAACAACAAAGACTCTTTTAAGTCTACCTCTTGAAGGAGACTTTAGGGATTGTGATGAGCCTCTACATCAGATAGTAAAAATAGAACAATGACCCAAAGCAGCAAAGGAAGTTAATTTACACAATACGCATATTTCAAAAGTTCCAGTCTCCGCTGTCATGGAGTATTACTGAGAGGTAATCAATAACAGTATGTGACTGAACTGGGAAAATCTCTGTTATCTGGTGTTCTAGATACATAGGGTAAAAAATAACAGTGACAAAGAATGCATCCCATCTCAGAGTAAGCTGTCCTATTTACTAACATGCACAGACATTCCCCCAGTGATGAAAATGTCCCTTTTTGATTTGAAAACAAAATGTAGGCAACCATAAGCATTAGGGCTTCTGCCAACAGGAAGCAATATATGATACCCAGGCAAAGCATTCAGACTCCAAGAGCCTGATTAGCTGATTAACCAGCCCAGTGGTGCAGGAAGACAGGGACATTATCCTTAATTTATAGACAGGCAAGTACAGCCCCAAGAGCAATGCACAGAGTTGGATTCAGATTACTCCCCAGTGGGGAAGAACTCAACTCAAGACTTGGGTGGTGTTGAGGAGAGCACAGCTTCCCCAGAGGAGAAGGATTATGTTGGCCCCTGTGCCACAGGGTATCCTGCCTTACTTTGGACACTGAGGCGATTTGGTAGTTGGGGCATTGCTTTATTTGTGTTTCAAGTGTTTGTGGACCTCTTTTGTGGCAGGAGTTGATGAGAAATGGCATTATCACCACCTTGGGACTTGTGATGACACAGAAGGCATTGCAGGTCTGCAAGTGAGGACAGAAGGTCTGACCTGCTCTGTGACCTTTTTGTTTAGCTTCTGACTTTTGGTTTCCTTTTCTGTGAAATGCGAGGGCTGAACTGCATTAGCCCTAAATCTCCTGAGCATTGTCATTCTGTGCTTCAGTACTGATCGAGAACGGCAACAACCTGAGAATTTCTTTTGCAGTTACTAAGTCCAGACCTGGGGTGGTCATTTACAGGGTGTGAACTTGGGCAATCCTTTCAGGCTGTCAGTGCAGTAGTAATCTGATAGTCCAGAGGTGGGAGAATATGTCATGTGATGAGTCAGCAGTCATTTATGAAGCACTGACCATGAGCCTAGGACCATGGCAGGTGGTGTAAACTCAGAAAGCTCCATGATTGATTCCCTTTTGTGCCCAGCCCTTTCCTAGAGATCCTCAAACATGAAAGAATAGCCAATAGCAAGGTGACTGTAGCCTAATTAAAAATAATGATAATAATAAAGGCTACTTAGGCTTATAAGTGCTTTCTAAGTGCTTGAAAGAAAAATGAGCGGAGGATGAAATAAAGATGCAGTGAGGTCAGTGTTCCATGAAGTGATCAATTCATGGAACATGAGCCCCACGACACTGTTCTTCATGGTCTATTCTCTCATGCTTCTTTATGACAGTGGTTAAGAACATCGATGGTGGAAAGTTACTACCTCGGTTCAGATTATCAGAGCCACCATGATTAGCTACGACACCGTTTCCTGGTGTGGGGGTAAAATTGCATCTACCTCAGGAGTTGTGAGGATTAAATAAGTAAATGTTAGTGAAATGTGTGAGTTGTACTCAACACATCAGAAGCATTCAGCAAGTATTAGTTATTAGTATCTTTATGGGTCTGATCTCCTGTCTACATACCTCAGACTCCAAGTTGGCTGAAGGAAATATAGGACTTTCTGTGTTTCATTTCTAAAGTAACTTTTGTGTTTACTTTCCATTCATGTAACAAATACCTAAGATAATCAACTTATAAATAAAGAATAGAGGTTTATTTCTGCTCATGAGTCCAGAGATTCCAGTCTGTGACCCATTGGCCTGTGGCTTGGGGCCCGTGGTACAGCAGCACGTCATGGTGGGAAGTACATGGCAGAGCAGAACTGGTCCTTCATGGTCAGAAACAGAGAGAGTGGAAAGGACTGGGGCCCCATAATCCCCTTCAAGGAACACACCCAGTGACCTGTAGGCCTCCCAACCAGGCCCCACCTCTAAAGCTTCCACCATCTCTCAGTAGCACCAAGCTGGGGACAAAGCCTCTAATACATGGGCCATAGAAACTGTATTGAAGCATAATTTTTATTCAATAAAATTCATACACTTTAAATATGTAGTTACAAATGTAATACCTTACACTCTTAAAATAGTATAATTTCATTAATTAACCCCTGTCCTCTGTGATGGTTACACATCTTTTACTTATAAAAGTAAAAACCCCAAACCATACTCTATAATATTTTCATTTTCACTTTATGCAGTCAGTTGTCTTTTCAGTAAACTATGAGAAAGAAAAAGGAAACATAGTCTCCTACATTTGCCTATATATGTACCATTTTGTGTTCTCTCCTTTCTTAGATACAAGTTCCTATTGGTATCATGTCCCTTCATGCTAAAGAATATCCTATAAATTTTATAATACAGGCTTCTGCTGATGAATTATCTCGTTTTATTTATTTAGAAGTGTTTTTATCTTGTCCTCTTTCTGAAGATTTTTGCTGAACATGAAATTCTTGGTTTACAGGGCTCTTTCCCAATAACTTATATGTCATCCCGTTTTCTTCTGACCCCAAGTGTCTCTGATGAGAAGTCATTGGTATTCTTACCAATGAAATTTTTTTTCCCCTCTGACTCCTTTCAAGATACTCGATCTTTGGTCTTTAGAAGCTTGGGTATAAAGTGCCTCTTTGTGGTTTTCATTGTATTGTCTTACTTTGAGTTTGCTGAGCATCTCAGATTCACCCATAAATTGGAGGTTTAGAAAGATTTTGGCATTATTTCTTCTAAAATTTTCTTCTGCTCAAATCTCCCTCTTCTCTTTCTGGAACTCTGGTTACGTCTCTGGCCACTGGATATTATCTCATTGGTCCCTGAGGCTTTATTTGGTTTTCTTCAGTCTTCTGTGTCCCACAGATTGGATAATTTCTGTTGATTATACTTCTAGTTTGCTCACTTTTTCCTCTGCTGTCTGTATCTTCATTGAGCCTATTTGGTGAAGTTTTCATTTCAGTTACTTTTCAATTATAGAATTGTCATTTGGTTCTCTATTATAGTTTCTGTTTATCTGTGGAATTCCCCTGTTCCCTCTTTAACAACATCTACTCATTTATTTCATAGGACATGTTTCCCTTTATTTTAAACACACACACACACACACACACACACACACACACACACAGAGCAGCTGTTTTAAAATCCTTGTCTCTTAAGTACAGTATCTGAATGATCCCATTTTTTGTTTCCTATTAATTGCTTTTTTATCAGCTATGTATCACACTTTCCCATTTATTTACATACCTAGTGATTTTTGGTGGATATTGGAATTTAGGGACTCTGGGTTCTATCATCTTCCTTAGAATGTTAATTCCTCAGTGAACATTTAAATGACTGGATGATCACCATGAACTTTTGTGGCTTGATCATTTGCTCGTTGGTGCAGACCAGTTGAAAACCCAAACCCCTCAACCTCCAAATTTCCTTTTCCTTTCAGATCTTGTCAGGTCTTGGTTTCAGGCTTTGCCAGGACGGCAGCAGGTCTTACTGTAAAGTTCTTACTCCTAAGGTGTGCCCTTTCTGGTGCCTGAGTAGCTTGCTTGGGCGGTTAATGAGATATTAACTAGATCTCGCCACTATGTCCAGGCCAGAACTTCAAACTCCCAACACTCCTTTTTCCCCAGCACTGATTAACCTGAAGTCTCTCTTTTCTCCTCTGAATCCCAAAGCATCTGCCGTCTGACACACTTTAGTGATTTCTCCCTGCACATGTATTGCCTCGTCTTAAGCCGTGTATGCACAGGTGACTACGCAAATTCCTCCAGCTGCTTGTCTACCTACCTGTTTCTCTCTGGTGTCCACACCATACCAGCTGGCTGAATTCTGATTTGATCTCTGCCTTCTCACATCAGTGGGACTACAGGGGTCTGTTTGGACTGGTGCTCCTTGTGTGGCAGTCAGGAAATTGTTTCCTATCAGAGAAATGGAATGATTATTGTTTTCATCCCATGAGTTTCAGTTCTCTTAGGGATTGCACTCCTGGGCTGCTTTGTGTTCCCTTTACAAAAACAGTGGCCTGTTATGTTTTTGTCCAGTTTTAAAAATTTTTATGGTGAAAGGGCTAGTCTGCTAACTCTTCCTCCAAAATGGCTGGAAGTTGAAGTGTATAATATGGTATATTATACACTATAGTGCTATATAGTATTATATAAGTTATACATTAATTTATTTGTCACACATTTACTGAAGACTTTCTGTGTGTATAAAGCGCAGAAGTATTTGGAGGAAGGAAATCTTTACTTAAGATATTTGGAAAAATAACCACCCAGAAAATTTTAGAGCTAGAGTGGTCTTTCTCATATAATGTCCTCATTGTGAAGATATTGAAACCTAGACCCAAAAGGTGATATGATTTATTAGGGTCATACAGGTACTAGCAGAAGAGGAAATGGCTTGGCGTTTTTTCCACTAAATCTAAAATATATTTTAAAAAAATTAAATATAATGTTTGAGGATTTTCCCCTCTATAGAAACTTTGATCAGGGCCAGAGTCCCTATTGACACATTAATGATTTGAGCCAGAATAAGGAAATAAGTGTTTGAGATCCTGTGAGCATTTTGTTTGAGTCTCACAGGAAGATTCGCTCTTGGTGCAAAGTGACCCTAAGTTGACATCAGTGAGCTAGGTTGGTTCTTTTTTACACTCCTCAAGGACATCCAGAGAAGAGAACCCTGTGAGTTGCCTGGGGAAAAGGTATTTATTGGAAACATAGAGATAACAGGGCTATCCTAGTAACTCAACTTGTTAACTCTGTAGAGAATCAATTTCATTTGTTACCAAAACCATAGAGAAATTTTGCACCTTTTCTAAAAACTGCACCTTTTATTTATTTCTGAAGAAAGGAGTAAGAATCCATGATGAATGCAACAAAGCACCATGTCCTTCTAACTAAACTTATCAGCAGACACCTCACTCTGCAAACAGTTGGTCTCTAGAAACTTCACTCCAAGAAGCTCTCTGTCCAGGGTCTGACCGTGAGAGAATTTTACCGGCAGAGATTTACAACCCTGTAGAATATGTCTATGCATTCAAAGACCCATTCTCTATTTCTGGGTGTGAAGGTGGTAAGAAAAACTACAATGCAGGGACTTCTCTATGTGGTTTCTCCCTTAAGAAGTGCAGGGTACTTTGCTTTCAAAAATGTCAGATGAGGTAATTTGGATCAATCATCCTGCTGAGGACAATTAGAAATGCTGGGAAAATATGTTCTAAATCTTCTGTTTTGAAATGTGGAAGAGATGCCTGACAGAAATATGATTCCTCTCTGGAGAAAGATAACATCATCGAAGTTGTCAAATTATTCTGAAAAACATTTTGTGAAAATAAGGCCTAACTCATTATATAAAACAACTGGGCACACAAGGAGAAAGAACAAATGAATGGAAATGGACAGAAACCATAGAAAATGGAAACAGACCCACAGGGGATCCAGATACTGGAATTAATCACATATGGACTAAAAAATAACTGTATTTTATATTTAAAGAGATCAAAGCAAGATTGAATTTTCCAGAGAAACAGAAGATTTAGAAAGAGACCAAATATAAATTTTAGAAATGAGGACTCCAATGGCTAAAATGAAAAATTTGGTGAAAGAATTTAAAAGAAGATCCAGCACAGCTTAAAACAAATTTATTGATGTAGAGAGGGCAGGGAAAAACTACTGATATTCAAGCACAGAGAATCAAAAGAATGGGAAATACATAAAAGAATGTGAAAGATTGGGGAATAAATGGATGCCGAGTTTTATAAAATTATTTTTTTCTACATTTATGAATAGATTCAGGATTTCTTTATTAATGTGGTGAATTACATTTTAACTTGTTATTGAAGTATGAATGGGGCTTCTGTTGAGCTGGTGATGGTCTGTATTTTGCTCTGAATGATAGTCACATGGCTGTTTGCTTTGTGATAAATCAAGATTGTAATGTGTTCATCTTATGCAATGTTCTATGTATGTTATATTTCCACAATTTTTTTTCCAAAAGACCAAAGGCATCCACATCATTGTCATGAGCCAAAAGAGATCAGCTTCCATTATTCCTGTAGTTGAAAGATACAGAGTTTGTCAACAATAGGGAAGCAGCATAAAGGGATGGAATCCATGGTCCAGTTATTTCCAATGAGTTAGAGTTTGTCCCAAGAGATAAACAGTTGAGGATTGTGAGGCCCCATTTGGGACCAGAGAGACAGAGACCATGATCAATAGCAACATTTTCCCTGTTACAGAGTCAAGGGCAGGGGGCGTAGGAGCAGGGTGTTGGCCATTTTTGCCTGTAGAGTTGCTAAGGAGTGGACATTTTCTTTTAAAGTCTTGGCTTCAGCTCCACCATTTACTGGATGAATAGCCTTAGACAAGTTATCTGTTTTGCCTAAGCCTAAATTCATTTATATTTCTACGGTTAGAGAATTCAATGAAATGATGTATGTTAACATGCTTAGCACAGTACCCCACATGTGCCAAGTCCTTGAGAACTGGTCCCTAACTTTACCATTGTTGTTTACTTCAAGTCAGCTTGTCTGCATTCTGCCATATTTAATTTTCTTCTAAAGTCGAATTTTTATGTCTTTTTCTCTGATCCTGTCTTTCCAACCCATATTGCTAATACTGAACAAATATCAATTCAACCTGAAGGTGGATACTTTAATTTACTCCTAATTTTTTAAATTTATAAGGCAGCTGAGTATCCACTATCCATTCCCTAGGACAACAACTCTCCTTTAGTATTCATCAAACCACTGGTGAGTTACAGAAATGTATTAATATGGAAGGTTTAGATTAAAAATAAATGAAATTCTCTGATGAATAAGGCATTCAAAAAAGAACATGCAAAAATCATAAAACTTGAGATTATAGCAGGCAAGAGTCCTTCTCCCTTTAATAGGAAGACTCTTTTTCATTTAAACAAATGTGTCAGACATCCCAAAGCTCACTGTGACAAACTCACTTCTTAGCCCAAGGGAGAGCTGCCTCCCTTCTTAGTTTAGACCTATTTTATTTCAATAGCCATTAGGCTTGTGAGACCATTAAAGTGCCTATTGCTCCATTAGCCAAATGAAGTCACAAAATGCAATCTGTGAGTTTCATCATGTCTTCGTTTTCTAGCTAGTGGAAACTGGTTCACATAGGTCAGAAATAAGGGTCGGCCAATAGTTGCAGACTGATGATGATGATGATGATGATGATGATGATGATGATGATTGTTGCAACCACAAATGTGGGTAGGAGCTTTACTTTTATACTCACTCAGGTAAGCCCTTGGGAGATGAGGACCTAGACTTGGCTAGTGAGTTAGAGTCAGAGGATGTTTATCTTGTCACCCTTGGAGACCTGTTGGTTCACAAAGTTTAGAATCCCTCCCAATAGGGTAACTCCTCCTGGCTCATTGGCATGATGATGGTGGCACATGGAAGCCAAAGATATGCACTGTAGCTCAGTGTCCTGTCTGCCAGGTGGCTTCCGTATGCCCCATTTGTTGGGCTCGTCACCCTTCTCCACTGACTCTGCTCTCTAGTTGGGAGAGCTGACCATATGGACTATGTCAAAAGGCTGCCTAGCCCTCCAGCTTCTGGAGGGGTCAGCTGATGGAGAGCTCAGAAGGAGCTCACCAGGAGGGAGGAGGAAGGAGGGAGAGGTCAGAGGTGTTGTGTACCCAGATCCTTCCCTGAAGTTGTCTTGTGGTATCATTCTCACAGCCTCTGCAGAAGATCAGTCTTGTCACCACCTCTAGACCATCATATTCTTGCTCCTTTAAGGTTCTCCTCACCCCCATTCCTTCATATAAACCACCAAGTATCTTGAATGATCTTAATTTGAGTATATTGATGGTTTCCTACTGGAACCTACTATTGTGATATTAGAAACCTGCTTTCTTTCTTTCTTTCTGCAAATAAATTTTGACTACCTACCATGTGCAGATTATGTGTGAGGGGATTTTTGAGTCTACTCTCTATGATGAGAACTAGTGCAAGTTTCTGAGCTGTGCAGTATGATGAAAGCAGCATTTAAGGATGAATAATGGAACAATGGTGCAGAAGGGTTGGAGTCAAGGAAACAGAACACAAGACACCCCACCTACCAACTAGGCAGGAGTGGTAAGGACAGCAATAGCTGCAGGGGATGCAGCTGATAAACTGGATGTTATGCTTGCAGAATTGTTTGCATTTGTTGAAGAAAAAGCAAGAGTGATTACAGGGTTTTAGCCTCATGGGGACTGATTTTAGGGAGGAGATAGGTTGAAATTTCTTGTGTGATAAGATGGTGGGACAACCTGGTAGAAATATGGAGTAGGCTGATGGAGGAGTGTGGCTTGAACTTAGAAGAGAGGGCAAAGGAAATGTTAGTGCAGATTTGGACTCTTCTTCTTGGTAAAGACTATTGAACTCTTAGGAGGGAGTGAAATGAATGAATTTTCTGACGAGGGCACGGTGGAAACAAGCAATGAGTGAGCAAGCTGATTTGGAGCGTTGCACAGAGGGTAGAAGACTAACCAAATAAAAGGACAGAGAAATTTCCCCTATGGACACAACTCACATGCCCAGTCCTCAGGGACCTGTTTTGGTGTTTTCCCAGGCTATTTAACTTCTCTCTCCTTTATGCTTCTGCAGTTCTTTGGGCATAATTCTTAGGAATATAATTTCCTGATTTTGCAACATCTGCCTCCCGATCTAACTGAAAGTTCGTCATGGGTAGGGACTGCATCTTTTTGTCTCTGTAGTATTCCCCAGACTAAAAGAGATCCAGAGGGAGGGAAGAAATAAAGGAGGAAAAGAATTAATTATGGGGGTGAAAGAGAACTAAAATTGTACATTATCACAGAGACAAGAAGAGAATTTCAAAAAGAAAGGGCATAATCAAGACTGTCAAATACATCAAGGAAAAGGATGGCGGAGGCAAAGGCATGGATCGGCCAGTGAGAGGTCATAAGTAACCTTGAGGATGCAAGTTTGGTAAGCGTGGTAATGATGGAGGCCACACTGTCAAAGAGGAAATTCATGCTTAGCTGCTCATACCCGTAAAGCTGCAGTGCTGGATCTCAGTCATCCGTCTCCTCCATAACTCTGTTGAATAGCTTCTATTGCTGCTGGAAGGAGCAGCACCAGCGTACATCACTTATGCTCCCTGGTGGTGCAGTATAGGTAGATGTCTCCCTGTCTTGCTCTCTGCAGTGATCATATGTTCATAAAAATTAATAAATCAATAAAAATTTTGGGAAAAATAACTCTGTAGTACAGCCATGCCAGTTAGCATGTAGCATTTTCTGCATCTAACTTTGGCCTCTTCTTCTTCTTTTTTTTTTGATTTTTAGTTGTAGATGGACATAATACCTTTATTTTATGTATGCATTGCTGAGGATTGAACCCATGCTCTAACACTGAGCCACAACCCTAGCCCTTTGGCCTCACATTTTTCCCTGATTAAAAATTACCTGAGTGATGTGACTAGGATCACACCATGACCATGAAAATCCAGTAACTGCTTAAGAGTGGCTCGGTCCCCAGCCAGACTGAGTAGGTGCTCTGGGGGTCTTGCTTCTCAAAATGGTGGTTGGACCATTGACATTGGTATCAGCTGGGACCTGGTTAGAAATACAGACTCACATTCTGCCCCAGATGTATTGAATCAGTCTTTATTTTAACAAGATCCTGAGTGACCAGTGTGCATATTCACCTCAAAGGTTCCAACTGAAATCCTGGACACACGACAATAATAGCCATCACTGACATAGAATTTCCTATGGGCCAGACTTCACATGAATGAACATGTGGAAACATCATAGCAACCTTATGGGGCAGGTACTGTTATCATCCCCACTTTAAGATGAGGTCAAATAACTTGTGCAAGAACACATGGCTGAAAAGTGTAGAGCTGGGACTTAGTGGGGTTATTTGGCTCCAGAGTCTCCTTCTTTAACCACTGCTCTGCCTCTCCTCTCCCTCCTCCCAGAGCCATTGGCAGGGTGCTTGATAGGTGCTCAGTGTGCTCACAGGTGGGAGACAGCAGAGCTGTCCATGGAAGCCTGGAGAAAGGCAACCTTGACCCTAGGGAAGAGCTTTGTACAGTATAGAGGTACCTGTTTTTCTCCGTTAGGAAGGGAGTGCTCCTCTAATAGTATTTTCCCCAGAAAGATTGCAACCAATGATGGAAAGACTTATTCCAGACTCCTCTCCTGGGAGAGGTTAGTGTTTTGCCTATACTTCTTGAAGTCTAGGTCCCAAGTCTAAGGTGACTAAGGTCCAGGGACAGTGTGGGTTTGATGGACAAGGCAAGGACAGGACCCTTTACCTGAGCCTCTGTTTTAAGGAATATCTTTTCCTTCTGGATGACATTCAATGATGAGCTTAAGGACTCATAAGGATGCTTAAAATTTGCTCACCACCTAGTGACTCTCTCATTTTGTTTGAATTTGTTTGAAAGCATAACTTGCTTTGGTGGGGCCAGCCTCTCACCAGTCTCATTCAGCTAATCAGAACTCTAATTAAAGAGTATGGTTTTCTGCTCCATTCTATGAGGATCTGATCGCCAGCTTATAGCAAGGAGTTGTTTTCCAAAAGTCCAGGGGAAACCCTAAGGTAGAACAGGTCCAGGCTCCTAGTCCTCAACATGGGGATGTGTCATCTTCATGTTGGCCCTCAGCCGCAGCAGGGTCCTGAGCAGCTTCCTGGGCACCTCTGACTGCATCTTGATGGGGCTACCACATTTAGAACACTGTTCTCTGCATTCAGGGTTGACTGGACGTTTCTTTTCCCCTGGGCTTTCTATACTGGGTGTATCTATAGGGTGCCATAACCCTGTCTTTAGTTGGATTTAGTTTGCTGGAAGCTTGTTGTCAATGTTTCCCTAAAAATGCCAGCAGAGAAGTGGAGGGCTTTTGGCCTCACTATTTTCCTTCCTGTGTTTCCTCTGTGGCCCAAGACAGGAATTATTCCCTCCATTTTACAAATGAAGATGTTGGGAGGGGCTTTGTTATGTGCTTCCTGAACTGGCCTCTGAATGTGAAAGTGATTTCTGTTTCCTCTGACTTCAAACAGAATCATTGACCTGGTTTTCCAAGTTTCCACCCAGTAATTCCCTTTAAGAAGCAGTGGCACAAGGGTAAGATGCCTTCCCCAGCCATCCAGGTAGCCTTGCTTACCTGGGATTCCCAGGCACCTCTGCAGAGACCCATCCACCTGCACTTACCATGTCCTCTTCTTCATTCCACCTTCTATTAAAGTTTTACTTCCTGAAAGAGCCTTCCTCTACCACTCTGCAAAAGGAAGACCCTCATGACACCCTTTTTTGTTCTTTAAAAGCTTCTACACAGTTTATAATTATATATTGATTGTGTGATTATTTGATTAATGTTTGGCTTCAATTATGAGCTATTTGAGGGGAAGGGCTATGAGTCTCCTATTCACCACTGTGTACCCCATCCCTAGCACTCTGGGTGGCCTATAGAATATAGCTCAGTAAATACTCTTTGTATGAGTGAAAATTATGGCATTGATGGTGATCCCAAAGTCCTCTTCCTGTTCTGACCAATGTTGGGTCTATCAATGAGAAACTTGCACCCACCACCACACTAAATGGCAGTGTTCTTTCTTAGTTCAGTCATTCTTAGCATTGTTTCCTTGTAGATTCTGTCACCAAGCCTCCTTGATCATTTTTATTGGTTTGAAACCTAAGGCTGAACTGGAACCATTGAGTCTGAATAGTCAGGGACATGAGCATTTGTTCATTCCTATCACCAATGAAAAAGTTATGAGTCAACATGGAGTCCAAACAGTGAATTCAAGCAATGTTAGTACAGATCTCCAATGTGGGGGGTCTTCCTTTATTTCTCCCTTCTCCCTTCCCATTTGATCTCAGAGTGACTTTAAAAATGAATTCAAAAGAGGGAAGTGTGGGTGTAGAGGTCACATGGAAAGGACATGTGAGCCAGCTCTTGCATCTAGTTCTGGAGCAAGTGGCATCTGTGCACGTTATCTCTCAGCCCCACTTAGTTTTCATTTTCCTCTTTTCTCAGACTTTGGAATATAAAGTCATTTCCAAACTCCTTGATGTCGCCCCTAAAGCCATGAGCAAAACAATTTGTCACCAAGGCAAGGCTTGTAAGATTCTTTATTACAAAACAAAAGAGCGTGTGATCTGTCATTGGCCTCGTATGCATCAGTGGACTGCTACAGACTGTTAGAGTCAATAACAAGTTGTGGAGGCACCAACTTTAGTCAACCTGAGCATTTGCAGGCTAATCTCAATACCACCTTAATGAAAAGTTTCAGTTTTGTCTTCTATAGTTGATGATTTCTCTTGATCTTTTAAGGAGAGATAGGATGATGTATATGTGCAGATCATCTCAACCTTTCCTAAAATGGAATTTTCAAGTTGGACCCTAGAGAGAATGCAGGTATCTCTCTGTGCAGAGCTTCATAGTTACATAAGAGGAAAACAAAGAAAAACCACCTATGCTAGCTAAATCCATCACTATCCTCTTCCTACTCCCAGCATTTAATGGTGTCACTTTCCAAAGACCTGTCTCTCTGAAAAGTCTTTCTTGCAGCCAGGTAGCTTGGGACTCTTTCTATCTACTGAGAATAGGTCACCTACCTGAACTGCATTTAAACATTAGATTTCTGGATCATATGTTGTTTGATCTTATGTGGAACTATATGCACCAATTTTCCCAGTAATGGTTTTCATGTTAAATACTCTGTCCTGTTGTCTCCATGAGTACACATACATTTGTCAGATCTCAGACCCTGATTTAGGGCTAGGAAAATATGCTAATCCTATGTGTGGTCCAATGATGATCTTGTGTTCACAGGGTATTTTATAGCAGTTGCTTCACAAAGTCACCTAGGGCCCATTTTCTTCCAACAGCATGAGCAGCCAGTCCAAAAGGTCTCAGCAATTGCTTATCAGCCATAAGCATGGCCTACCTGGGAAGAACACCTGGGTCAAGAAGTGTCACTCTGTTTTCCAAATTAGTATGTGAGCTGGGGGAGCTGTTCCTGAGACAGCTATGAGCCACTCCTAAGGAGAAGCTATTAAATATCCAGGCCCAGAGAGCCAAACTCTTGGGAAAGAAGGAATGGAAAGATGGAATTTTGACCCCATGCTTTCATACAACAACCTGGCTTCTGCCACCCCAGGGAGGCCAGGAGAAGGCAAGCAACATCTAAGAGTCCCTCCTGGACCAGCCTTGGAAACTTCTGGGCTCTCCTGAAAGCAGGATTTCACACTCGGCTCCCTCATTTTCCCGGCAGATGCTGGAAGCATTCGTTTTGCTTCATGGACACAGATCCTGAAGGGACATAGGGAGGTAGCACAGTGGTGAAGTCTATAGGTTCCAGAGCCAGACAGCTTAGCACAGAGCCCCATGCTGCCACTCATGAGCTGTGATCCGTGGGCAGGTCATTTCTTCTCTCTGGACTCATTTTTCTCACCTTTAAACTGTGGTTAATAACAACACCTACACCATACAGTTGTTGCCAAGAGGAAATGGAGTAGTCTAAGTAGAGCATCAAGAACTGCACCTGCCCATGGTGAGTCTTCAGGACATGAAGGCTGAGGAGGTTATAGGACTTCAGTGTCCCAGAGCCATCCTTCACCCAATGGCTGAGTCTCCACCAAGGCCCTTCCTCAAGAGCTGTCCAGTCAGCGTAAAAAACTCCTGAAGATAAGGAACCCACTGCCTCTTATGACACCCTAGTCTTCATTCAGGTAGGTCTGTTTCTTGGACAGCATTTACTTGTGCTGAACTTAAATCATTCCTGGATATTTCCTAGTTGATCCTAGTTTCATTTCTATGGTTATAGAGAAATCAGTGAAACTTCCACTTCCTACAAAAAGCAGTTTAACATCATATGAAAAGTGTTGGTATTGCCCTCCCTGCCCTTATTCTTCTTCCTTTCCATGAACACTATCTTTTCCTAACAAATCACCTTGGGTTTCTCCTGATGATCATTGAATGATATGGTCTCCAGCTCCTTCATTATCGTGGCCTCTGTCTTCCGAAGGCATCTGGTGCTTACTGGTATGATTTGGCTTCATGTGCATTGAGTCCCTGCTATGTGCCTGAGGTCAAAGAGGATAAGACATGGCAAGACTCAAGGAGCTCTTGGGCAGCAGGGCATAGCATTCCAGGCAGGTAGGACAGCATGTGCCAAGGTACTGAGGCCAGAAGCCAGAGACCTCCAGATGGTTGAGCACATTGCTAGAGTGTAAGGTGGAAAGTGGGACTTGAAGGAGATCAAACCTGGGAAGGAGGTGAATTTGACCTGTAGGTGACAATCACTGGAGCACTTTCAGAAGTGACACTTTCCAAATGTGTACTTTAGTAAAAGCACCCTAACTCCTGCATAAAGACAGAGCAAACCTTAAAGTAGGGGGGCTGCTTAACTGAATGGCCAGCACCAAAGGGATACAGAGGGAAGACAAGTTGTGGGCCCAAGTTATATACCAGAATCTCACAGTGGTAGGACAAAGAGTGACTGCTCTTTTCTTTCCCCCTGTGTTTTCTAATTTCTCCTTAGTAAGTATTTTCTATTTTCTACATAATTAATATGTGTTGTTTATGTAGTAAAAAATAATTTATGCATATCTAAAGATAGTTCAGAATCAAACTAGCAGAATTTGGTAACCGACTGGAGGGAGGGATCTAAGGAATTTGTATTCTGGCCTAGGTGCGCAGGTGGGTGTGCAGCTACCAACGCAGATGGAGACAAGGAACAGAACACTGTGGGAACTCGGTGGCATAGCTGCAGTGAAGCCCACAGCTGCTTTGAGTCCCATTTGGCTTCTTTGAATCCCTCTTCAAAGCCTCTGTCCTACTTGGCAGGCCCTGAAACTCACCTGTCACTCCACATCAACCTGTAAAGCAGACTTCACTGCAGCAACGCCCACCCATGCTCCACAGCAGCAATATTTATTTAAATAAGTTTTGTCATTTCTTCAGTAAATATTTACTGAGTGCTCTGTACCCAAGCACCTTAGTGATAAAACCATGAGAAGAGCAGGCACAATCCCCATCTTCACAAAATTCAGTCTCATGTGAGAGACAGACATCAATATTTTAAAATCACTTTAATGAACATACCATTTCAAACTGAGGTGAGTGCTACAAAGAAAAGGAAATGATTCCAAGAAAACATAGAACAAAATAAACATATCCAGTCTGGCAGTTTAAGGAAGGATCCCTGGGGAAGGAGATGGTTGGGCTGAGAGCTGAAGGATGTGCAGGAAGGAATTAGGCAAAGATGTTCCTGACAGAGGAAGAGCTTGTGTGGTGGCCCTGTGCAGGAAGATGGCACAGTCAGCTACTGCATGTGGCCTGCCAGCTGCTGCCAGGATCACACAGCATGCTATTTACAGTGACCTTCCTTTGTAAGTAGGAGCAGACCCTAAAATAGCAATGAAAAGTACAGTTTAGTGAATACATGAACCAGACACAGAGCCATTGTCATTATCAGGTATTATGTACTGTGCATGATTGTATGTGCTTTAGCTTCATATGACACCAGTCACCACAGACACATGAATAATGGCTTGTGCTGCAACGTTATGACAGCCCCAGTGTCACGAGGCGAGAGGGATTTCTCAGCTCCATTCTAACCCTGTGGGACCACCATTGTGTATGAGACCCGTCATTAACTAAGACACCCCCCTTTGGTGCATGACTGTGTAGCATGTTTGCAGCTAAAACGAAAACAAAAACAGGAAAATGGACATGGTTTTATTGGAACCCAGAGAGAGGAGCAGGGGCTGGGGATGGTAGGAAGGTGGGTGGAGAGGCGAGTGGGTCCAGGCCCTATAGGAACCTGTGGGGCACAAGACAATCCTGGTATTCATCCTAAGAGCAAAAGACACCTTTAGACATCTGAGAAGCCTGGGTGGCAGTTGGACCAAAGCCTCGGGCTGCAGCCTGAAGGGAAGCTCCTTGCCACAGCTCCTTTGTCTACTACTTTGCCTACCATTTCTTGCCCTTTCACTCTTGGCACTTGTGTCCTCAGCTTCTGTCACAAAATGCCTGAGATAAACAACTTAAAAGGAGGAAAGATTTATTTTTGCTCACAGTTTCAGTCCATGGTCAGCTGGCTCCATTGCTGTGGGCTTGTGGTGAGGTACATTATGGCACGGCGGTGGGGCAGGGGAGTGTAGTGGAACAAGACTGCTTCCCTCATGGTGGCCAGGAAGCAGAGAAGCAGAGGGGCCAGGGACAAGATATACCCTTCTAGGGGAAGCCCCAGTGACCCATTTCCTCCAACGAGGTCCCACCTCCTATTGTTCCCACCACCTCCCAATAAAGCCATCAGCTACTGATGAGGTCAGACTCCATGATCTAATCACTTTACCAGCGCCCCACCTCTGAATATTGGTGCACTGGGATCCAAGCCTTTCTGGGACATTCCAGATCTACTCCATAACAGCATTAAAGTCCTGATAAAACACCTCCCTCATGGCCTGGGCATCGGGACATGGGGTTTCCCTCCCTCTGCGGTGAGTAGCATTTAGAAGCCTCTCCCCGCAGCAGCCACCTCTCAGAGTTGCTTGGCAGCTCAAGTTTCTTCATGGCTTCGCATACTTTAACACTAATGTGTGTACAACTGACTAATTAATGGAATCATTTGGATCCGAAAACATCTTGTTCTAATGGGAGGCTGCAAAGCACTCTCGTTAATTCACAGGTAAAATTATTCCAGATCTTCTCTTTTTATTTTTTTCCCCTCTCCCCAGCTTGGTTTAATAGCTGAGCAGAATTCTTCTAAACAGCCTTGTGAAAACCACTCCACCAGAGCTCAAAGCACCAGCAACTGCCTTGGGGTCTGAGAGAGGGTGACAGACTTGGTTTACTCAGTGAAGAGGGTAGTGGGTAAACACAAAGGTGGAACTCCCCAGACCCCGAGAAGTGGAGTAAGACCTCTGTAGCTGGCAGAGAACATTGGAGGTGGGAACATTAGGTAAGGACACTAAAGGGGACTCCTGTTTGGGATTCAGAGGAGTGCATACTATTGTACGTGGGTCAGAGGAGACCCACAAGGTGACTTTCTGTACAACTGGCCTGTGGAAGGAAAGGGAAGCTGCCCTCTCCACCCTCCTCCCCTGGGTCTTAAAGATTCGGTGCACTTGCTGCGTGCGGGCAGAAAGCCTCCCAGTGACTGTGTTGGGGTGTAATCTGGGGATGACCTACCAATAACCACCTCTCCACTATTGGCAAATGAAGCTTGCAGCAGCCCCTTTCAATGAGGAGCCCTACAATCAGGTCCAGCCTTTAAGTAAGGGAGTCCTCCTCCCCCGAGACAGCGAGACAAGCCTACGGAGCTCAAGGACGCTGACAAGACCCAGGTGTTCCATGGGGCTTTTTGTGTGCTCCCCACCCTCATGGGATCTGGATACTTTTTGGATTTTTTTAAAAACTTGTGTTAGTAAGTACATAACAAAATTCACCATTTTAACCATTTTTAATTGTACAGGTGCAATGGCATCAATCTATTCACCACCATCAACCATCTCCAGAACTCCTTTTTTATCCCCCCAAACTGAAACTCCATGCCTTTTAAACAAGAAGTCCCTTTCTGTGGGGCTTTCAAAGGGACAGTACGACGTTCTGATAGCTGCCCTGGGAACGCCGCCTGATGGGTTCCCTAGTGGAGAGTGGTTCGCCCACTCACTCAGTCCCAGCTGATTCCTCAGTCCCGTCACAGAGGTCTCGCCACCCAGATGTACCCTGGTGGTGAGTCACTCTCAGCACCAGAAGTCCTACCCTCTGGATACCTGTGGTTTATAGCAGATCGTCAGCCATAGGCCCTGGTAGTGCCATGATGAAGAAACCTGGAGAGATATATAAGTCCTTCATGACTGTCTGTGGTCAAAGTGAGTCTTCACTGTGCTGAGCTCTGCTCTGAGAGAGAAAGGTGCTGGGGTTGTCTCTAAGATGGGATATTAACAGATTTGATAGTTATGGATGAAAATAGTGTGTTTTTACCCTTGGAGATACGTCTGCCAGTCCTTTTCTTTGGACGTGCCTGCAGGACAGATTTGGAGTCAGGCCAACCTAGAGTTAGATTCCCACTCTTGTGGGCTCATGACTATATGACCTTAAGCCTCCGTTTTGTCATCCAAAAAAAGGGGGGCTTTTGTGTCCCCCTCACTGAGCTGCTAAGAAAACTGAGATCGTGCTTGTGTGGCATCTGAGGCAGTGCTGGGCTCAGTAAGTGGAGGCCAATTCTCAGTGTCACGGTTGATGATCCTGCCCTTACAGGTCTGCAGGTGGTCCTGAACTCCATCATCAAGGCCATGGTGCCCCTGCTGCATATCGCCCTGCTAGTGCTGTTCGTCATCATCATCTACGCCATCATTGGCCTGGAGCTCTTCATGGGGAAGATGCATAAGACATGCTACAACCAGGAGGGCATAGCAGGTAAGAGCAGAGTTCCGCATGGCAAGCTCCTAAGAGGCTGTTCATTTTCTTGTAGCTGTTTATTGTGCAGTTGCATTCCCTGTTGTCACCTGTCCAGCCAAGCTGGAGGAGGTCCCCTTTATTCAAACACCCATGTTCCAGACCATGGTTAAGAGAGAAGCAGTGATCCTTATTCTTTTCCTCCTATGTCCAATTTCTGTTTTCACTGAAGTGATCTCTTAAAACAGCCAAATGCAGGCTTTGTCCAGCACATGTTTAAATGAAGTACACAATTTGAGAAACACAGATTTAAGAACTTAACTGTCGATCAGTTTTTCACTTTTGAAGCTGACTCTGAACACTGTAAGAATCAGTATGAGCCTGTGTGTCTGTGCTGCTTTTGTCTGTCAGTGTGACTCCTCATCCCAGGCCTTTCTGGAAGGCAGTAACACCCTCAGCCAGCACACTCACCCTTCCCAGCCCTGAGGTCTTTTTACCCTCTTGAGGCTGATCCTGGCTTTTCTGCAGTTAATATTTTCTTCTCCTTTTATAGGCAAAAGCCCCTGAGACCCTCTGCCAGGGCAAATGAGAGGGCAGGTGTAGAATCACACCCCCTTACCAGCAGCCGAATTTGGATTCCTCGAGGGAGGAAGTTTTAGCTTTATCTCATGGCTCAGTCCTTTCCTTTCAGAGACTCCTCTATTTGTATTCCTTCCATAAATTAAATGTATTTAACAGGCGATGCTGGTTCATTAAGCCCTTCCCTGAGTGGCACCAGAGTTTGGGTTCATAGGATATGCTACAAACTGCTGTCTGAAGTTACTAGTTTCTCAGCTTGACTTTTAAAGCAATATTTAAAGAGAAATTGACAAGGATTTAAATAGACATATAAACCAGCTTAACACAAAGACCTTGTTGAAAAAATATTCCCCACCCCAAAAAGGGGAGCAGTGTTAAATATATATGATTTTTTTCACGCAATATGTCTTCATAGTGTTTAGCATCCTGGTGGAGAGAGGAGGGTGTCTGTGTGTAGTACTGAGGGTTACCTCCTCCCTCTGCACCTAAGCTGCTTCTCATTTCCATTCAACCCAGGCATTAAATTAAATTTTGCCCCACTTGCTTTGGGGAGTGAGGTTGGATAGCATCTGTACAACCAGAAGTAAAATGGATAATTCATAATTCAGAAACCAAAATAGATTACTTGGCATGAATTATCTGGTTTGATTGAATGGATTGACTGGGTATTTGCAATGACCTAGGTCATTACCCCATGGTCACAGTGCCCCCCTAAAACAAACTAACAAACAAAAAACCCTACTATAGTCACATAATCATTCAATTGCTTTTACTTTTTTAATGGAGAGTCTAAGAGGAGACTATTCACTCCTGAGATAATTTCCAAATTACATGGGTCATAATTGTATAAAATAAATGATCATGATTTAAAATATGTAATTTTTTAAATTGAAAAAATACATCTTGCCTCTAGCTAAAATTCTGAGATTTTCAACCTTGCTTAGAGAAATACAAAGCATAATGAATATTTCCCCTTTAATTCTAATCCTTCCTTTTATTCAGTTTAATCTGTAGCTAGCCCTGAACCAGCAAGTTTATATTAATGGTGTGACTTTGTTGAAGCTCTGTTCTCAACCTTCTTAAGAACTGACTGAAGTCTACCTAAAGTTTATGCATTTGTATTGAAATGACCCAAACTCCTCAGGCAGTCACATGTGATGTGGAGTCTCAAAGACTCCTCATCAGTTTGGCAGTGATTGGTGGTGGGGCACTCACCAGTGAAATGGGGAAGCCTGAAATGGTGAAATTACACCAAAGAACCCAAGATGAAAACCCTGCCATGCCATTAAATGTCTGTTCACCAGTAAGCCAAGAAGAACTGCTCCAAAACTCCACATCATTTCTATCAACCTAATGGGAAAATTGCAATAGCATGTTTTCTGCTGGTGGCAAGGATCCTGCAAGGGCCTCTGAGAATCAGCAGCCCTGAATAATGGTTGGAAACCATCAGGCTTTGTTATCAGACCCCAGGGGCAACAACAGGAAAATGTTGGGTATCATAACACACAGGATGGGCACCTCTCCCCTAGGACACAGCCATAGGTTCCACTGAAAAGGCCTCCTGAAGTGATGAAAGCTTTAATGGCCGCCTATGCTCTTAGGATGAAGACAGACATGGCTCACCAATTGGACTGGCCAACTGAGGATCATGTTCTTGATAGTAAACAGAACCAGGAACAGTCCCTGAGAACTCTCCTATTTCCTACCATAAGACTCATCAGATTATTATGTGATAGGTTTTATCTTTATCCCAAGAGTTCAGAAGAAAAGTGGGCTTCCATTGTGTGATGGGCCAGTGCATCAGAGGACAAGAGAAGTGATATAAGGAGAGACGCCATGCCAGGCTTCACCAGAAGGTGACCTCTCTCTTGTGTGTAGAGCCAGACTCCCTGCTGGGAAAGGGGTCAAGGGCACTCAGCTGAGAAGCCTGTCCTTGCACACACTCTACAGTCAGCTCACTCACCTCATCCTTCCTACACCTGCCATCTGATGACACTCCAGGGACCCACTTCATTGCTCCCAACAGGACCCAATACCATTGCCATCAGGGCCTCATGCACCCACATGGTGACTAATCCCATTGAGGAGGGAAAAATTTGTACAGACATCTGGACACATTCAACACAGCCATGGAGTAGAAGACCTGAAACATGCAATCTTTGAAATCAATCCCAATGTGTTTTGGAGAGTTTGAAAACCTCTGGAATGGGTGGAGTTTTTTTTTTTTTTTTTCCTTTTATTTCAGACTTTCAATTGAATTGCCATATTTTCTTCATATTTAGATTATACAGAAATGCTGTTGAATCCTTGTTCTAATTTTCAGTGGGATTTCCACCAAATTCTTCTTTCACAGACTGAATTTTATGTGCTTCTAGATTTTAGAATGCTTTGGACTTTGAGTCATGTTTCCTGTAAAATCCACACAAGAAAGATCTGGAGCCATCCAGGTGAACCACTGCTCTGCCTCTAGGCTGCCTCTCAGTGGACAGTCCCCATTGGAGATGGTCTTGGAAGAGGCAATTTTCCCCTAATCCCTGCGGCATCTGCAAGGCGCCTTCTTGGTTCCTCAACAGATACAACACCATATGCCGATCCCTTTTGTTTCTGGTTGTCCCATCTGTTTGATGGTTCTCAGAGCCAGGTCACTCTGAATAGCTCTCCCAAGCACACTAATTACCTTCGGGACCGGAAACGAATTGGTTGGCTAAAACCTGCAATGAAATCACCTTCATTCTATTTACTCGGTAAAGTTGCGACCTAAAAAAAGTAATTGTTTTTGTCTTTGGTGATTTCTCCTTGGAACCTCTAACTGGAACTCCTGCAAGATCTCAGTTCTTGTCGGTATTGAATACATTTCTAAAGTCTCTCCTAATCCTCGCCTTCATTATTTTACCAAAAAACCTAATTCGGACTTTCTAGAATGACTGCCTTTCTACATTTCTGTTTTGAAACAGAGTCCCACTTGCTCCCCCCCCCAACTTTGTGTCCCCACTTTCCCAACACATTTCACATTTAAGTTCATTTCCCCTCACCCTGGAGTACATGTTGCAGGACCTGCTGATTTATGTGTGTTCACATTTTTTGAGTGTTCCCTTTAGTGCTTTTAATAGATTCCTATTTTTACCTGATCATCATTGCTTCTTAATTGTTCTCCAATCTTTTTTATTGTTGTTCAAGACAGACTTAAAATAGCAGAGAGGCCCTTGAGCCTGTGGATGATAATCTTTCTGAGTCCCATCCTTTCTCTTTTATTAATGAGATCACTTCCCCTTGATGCCACTTTCTTTGAAACATATCTGTAAAAATCCCCAAATATGTTTTCTTTCCTGGAGGACACTTGGAGCTGGCCTTGGCAGCCTTCCCCTTTGCCTTATTCAGCTATTTTAGGAGGGAGGTTAGAGGGAAAGCTGTCGGATCAGCAGTCACCATGTGAAGATCAACAGCATCGTCATGCCACTAAAAAACAAAACAGAAGAAAAAGAAATGCAAATTTTCCCTTTATTTTTTTCACCCTCTCTTTTTTGCCCCATCCCTCATATCTCTCCAGCACTCTAGCACAGGGAGTGAACACATCATTCTAGAAAGCTATTTCTAGAATGAGTGAGAACCAAACAGAATTTATGATATGTTTGGTTCTTGGTCTTCCAGTCTCTCAACTCTGAATTTTTTTAGGTGCTCTGCTATTTTTAATGTATAATTTAGGTTTGGGATTCACTTTTTAGTTTCTCTCCTTTTTATAGCCTCACACCCCAATCTCTAAAGATTTCACAATATCAAAAAAAAATTGTGGCTAAAGGGCAGTTCAGTTCAGCTACATTAATATTTGGAGCCCTCCTGGGAGCCAGACCCTAGAAGAAGGGAGTGGTGTGGATGCTGTCATGCCCTCAAACATCTCAGAGTTCACTCATGCAGACCCGTCACCTTGGTCATCGAACAAAGGACCACATACAACTTTGAGCACCAGGCCACAAATAAGCCAGGAAGCAGCATTATCCATAACAGCCCAAACCTGGAAATAATCCAAATGTCCACCAACTGGTGAATGGATAAATGTACAATGAAATACACTGCTCAGCAATGTATTGAAAAGGAACAGGCTAGATTGAAGTAGGCAAGAACAGGAATGAACCAAAAATATGATGCTGAGTGAAAGGAGAGGAGCACAAAAAGCCACATAATGTATGGTTTTCCTTATGTGAAATTTCGAGAAGAGGCAAAGCTGTGGAGACAGAAAGCAGATGAGATTGTTAGAGGCTGGGCAGGAGCAAGGCCTGAGTGCACAGAGTGCAGTGGATTGTGGTGATGGTTGCACAACCGTGTAGATGCACTAAAAATAATTGTGATGTACATTTACATTGATGAATTCAAAGGCACATACATTGTATTTCAGTAAAGCTCCGCGTGGTATGTGCATGGGGTAGAGGTGCGGACAGGGAGGAGGAAGAGGAAGCCAAACCCCCAGTACTGCCATCAGGGAGATGTCAGGCATATATTTTCAACTACCACACTCAACTCCATTTACCTAAGAATTATCTCTGAAGGATTACTATTTCTGACTTCCTCTTGAAAGTGAACAGTTTCAAATTTGAAGCCACAAACTGCAACAGCCAGCCAACCAGTCATCTTCCAAGCAGATCCTGTGTCCCAGGGGCAGAATAATCACACCTGCCATTGTTCTGATCCTTACAAAAACAGAAAATATACTGGATGACCTCTTGTCTCTAAATGAAGAACTGCAAGCAAATTTTCTCTCTGCAGTTGTATTTTCACTGCTGTTAGAGGCAATTCTTTCTCCGTAAGATCTGAAGTCACTTCTGTTTGCCTTTGTCATTACTTTTCATAGGTACAAGAGCCTCACTTTCACAAACTGCAGGGAATTTCCCACTCTCCCCTTCCACAGGGGCCAAGACTACCTTAGTATTTTACTATGATTTAGACCAGCGAAGTCTTATGTAAAGTTACCAGTGATTTCCACACTGAAATGATAAGTTGCTTCCTAACTCATGAATTTGCTAGATCTTCCCAGCATGTGGATCAACCTCGACACTGTCTTTCACCACAGACAGCATGTCATGCTTTGTCCTGAAAAAGTCCTGCCCATAACTAGGAGGTATTCATTCTGTCACCCACCCACCACTCTGTCTTGATTAAGGGTCAGGAAATGATATTGTCTCTTCTGATAGGTGTTAATGCTGGAGTGCAAAGGATGAACTACAAGGTTCCACCTGACATGACAAAATGCAGTCAGTAGTGGGTACCTTTCCCCTGCCATCAGTCCACCCTTCATCCTCAGAAGGCTTTGCACTGAAGTAACTTGAGTCCTGGTGATGCACTATGTAATATGTAATGAACACATGTAGTCCTCCGAAAGTGTCACTGGCTGGGATCAGTGAACTCCCCAGGTGGAGGAATCCTCTAATCAATGTACCCTGACGTGAAAGGAAGCAAGGAAGGAAGGAAGGAGGGGAGGGAGGGAGGAAGGAAGAAATGAAGAAGGAAGAAAAGGAGGGAGAAAGATGTTCTGTCATTTTCCAGAACGATTTCCACTTGAAAAGGTTGCGCCATCATTACTTTTTGATAGGCCCCTTGACCATGGTGCCAACTCATTACAACAGAATGAGCAATAGTCCTGCTGTCCTTGAAATCAATTGCCAAGGTTAAAATACATGTTTTTGCAGCAGTTAACTGAAAGTACTGACCTTCAAAGTCACTGGCAGCCTGAAATGAATACCTTGATCCTTATGTGTGATTCATTTATGGGGCAGGGGACTAACTCAAACGGGTTCTGCTTGATCCACTGGTTATGCCCTCAACCTTTTCCTGTCACTTTTCTCTCTAATGCCTTTGCTTCTTTTTCTGCTCACTTCTCCCCCTCCCTCCCCTCTCCTCCTTTCCCCTGACCTTGGAGATGTTCCAGCAGAAGAGGACCCCTCCCCCTGTGCTTTGGAGACTGGCCATGGGCGACAGTGTCAGAACGGCACTGTGTGCAAGCCGGGGTGGGATGGACCCAAGCATGGCATCACCAACTTCGACAATTTTGCCTTCGCCATGTTGACGGTGTTCCAGTGCATCACCATGGAGGGCTGGACGGACGTGCTGTACTGGGTATGTAGCTGGAAGTGGGCACCCAGGGCAGGGAGCACAGAGCTGTGGGCCTGTCCTCCACATCTCCCTTTCTCTCTTCCCTGTGGTACCCAGGCCATGCATGCATCTTCAGGGATGGTTGATGAGTGTGGTTGAGTTCTTCCAGGTCTTACCTGAGAAAGGAAGCTGAAATGTCATCCTAAATTGTCCCCTCTCCCTGCTCGCCAGCCTCAGAGAAACACCATCTTTAGTTTGTCTGGCTATATTGCAAAACACTGTGTGCAACTGATGCTCTGTGCACGCGCTGGCCATGCCTGGCACAGAGATTCTGTCCAACTCCTCTTCCCATTGTGGAGTCCCTTTGCTCTTATTCTTCTCCTGCCTTCTTCTCCAAAAGACAGCAACAGGGCAGAGTGATGAATTCTTAGGGCTGAAGAGAAAAATCAGCCCTGATCTTCCAAAAAGAAATTCTATAAAGAAGCCATTTCTACTGAATTGGGTATCGTTGTGACATGCCATCATATTTTTATTCCTTGTTAGTCTTACCTTATCATATTAGGATAGTCCATATGAAAAATAGACTGTCATTGTTTTCATAGTTAACAGAACACTCTACTGGTTGTGTGCTGCGTATTTAGAAATCCCACTTCTTGAGTGCCAACCAATCCATAATATATTTTCTTTTACTTTAAATATGCTCCTCTTATTATCCAGCAGCTGTCACTACTTTGCCAATGTTCAAGCCCTTGAAGTGCCAGATTTGTATACAGTCTATCCCAGCAGAAAATACATACACTGTACTTGAGCTGTCTCCATGCTGGCAAAGTCAAGTCCATTATTTGTAAAACCTCCAGAAAATGTATTCTTTGTAGTGTCTCCTACTTCAGCATGAGAAATGACTTGCCAGAATCCAGTGTTGTTCTCCAGAATTTTGGGCGAATAAAGTGGTTGCCAGTCTTGGAAATATCATCTCTCCCAGAGTTTCTCAAATAGTCAAATCTATTTGGCTATCATGAAAACAATCTCAGAGGCTGCATGGGGAGCTGTGTCTACAAACTAAAGCAGGGAAGAGTGAGAGGGAAGCAAATGCCTTCCTGATCAGCAGCGCTGCCAGATAGAAAGGAAATAATGCCAAGAGAGGTGTTGACTTCTTCCAGAATCAGAAGGAAGAGCTGTGTAACAGTACAGAGATGTGATGCACAGTATCACATCTTCTAAAGTATTTTTCATAAGCACCACATCCTATGGATTCAATACCTCACTTCCTGAGTTTTTACCTTATAATTGACATGCCAATGCCCAGTGTTGCCATGAAATTTGTACCTACCTCTCAATGACTACTGGAAACTTGCCTGAGTACCTTGTACCCAGCAAACATTTATTGAGTGTCCCTATATGCCAGGGATCCTCCTAGGCGCTGAGAATTCAGTCATAAATAAGATCAAGTTCAGTCTAAAAAACAGATTATATTCTAAACTGAAGAATGGCACATAACAGGACTTGTATCATGGCAAAGATGTTGTTTTGTGGTACTTTGAACAGAAGACAATTGTATTGCCTCTGCCTCAAAATAAAATTAAACTGGGAAAATATTTTTTAAGCTTATGTTCAGTGAGAAGTTGGGTTTGTATAACTCAGAAGACAAAGAGAAGAATTTGAATTTATTACACTTAGGCACATTTAGTATACTTAGCAAAGCAGATCAAATTCCCAAGTGGCTCTAACTGGTCCTTCTAACCCGGATGAGCCCCTCTGGCCAACCCAGGGATGAAAGATCCTCCTGCAAATAGGGAATTTCCACCTGTGGGTCGTCAGCTGTACATCTGCATGGGCTTTGGAGCCTCCTCACATGAGCTTCAAACCCATGCCTTCAGTTGTTTTGGAATAGCCTCCCATGGCACCAAATTGAGGGCAGGGTGGCAGGGGATGGGTGGGTGTTGGGTGGGGGGAATAGGTGTAATTTACTTGGCTGATGGCCCCGATGTATTTTTGTGATCTTCCTTCATCACTCCCTCCCTCTCCCCATCACAAGTCATTGATACCCCACCAACCAGATGTGACCCAAGAAATACTGTCATAGTGACAGGCAGTGAGGGGAATGGGAAGAGGCACGCAACTGCAACTACCAATTTTCAGCAGCTGTGTTGTGCTTTCTCCCCCGGGGTGTGTATGATAGAGCTCAGGCTGGGAATGGAAAAAGTATCAGAGATGAAACACAATCCCAGGCTCATGGGAAGTGCCTTGCTCTGATTTTCCAGCACCTTTACGAAGTGACTGTGCTATGTGTGTGTGCCCACACACACACACACACACCTGAAGCTGAAGCACAGGCACTTACTTGATTATTCATCATGGAAGCACCTCCCAGCCCAATGCTCCTGCTGTCAGTGTCTCTAATTGCTTTGACCTTTCTGTGGTCATTTCTTCCTTTTTTTTCCTCCCTTTCTTTCTCTTCTACATTCCTTCTCCTTGCCTCTACGCCATATCTTTAACCAACAAACTCTCAAATCTCAGTATATTTTTACATCAGATATAAAGCTTTCTTAATATACAAATACCCAGAACTACCTCCAAGCCATTGAATTAGAAGTTCCTAAGTTAGGACCTCAGTATGTGCATTCTGAAAAAAACTCTCCAGGCCATTCTGATGTCCAAGGTGGAGTTGAAAACCCTAGAAATCTCACTTATTGAATCTACATGTGGTTGCTTTGAAGCCATTGATTTGAACCAGTCTAGGGAGTTAGCTTCCGTGGAGACTGGGGAAGAGCGTCTTTCCCTCAGAAGAATGTCCCAAGTACAAGTTAGAGAACATGGAAAGGAGTACTGAAGATTTCAATAAAGCAATAAATGGAAACCCTGGTAGTGGGTTTATTCTAAACTAAGAAACAGCAAGATAGATGCTTCTGGGGAAAAGAAAGTCATTAAAGCATTAAAGAATGAATTAAGCCAGGTGTGGTGGTGCACACCTGTAATCCCAGCTACTGGGAATGCTGAGGCAGGAGGATCACAAGTTCAAGATCAGCCTGGGAAACTTCGCAAGGTTTTGTCTGAAAATAAAAAGTAAAAAAGGGCTGGGAACACAAGTCAGTGGCAGAGTACTTTTCTACTGTGTATGAGGCCCTGTGTTCAACCCCGGTACTGCCCCCCTGAGAAGGAAGGAGAAGGAAGAGATACAGTAGCAATTGATTAAGGGACCTTGGATTCTCCATTACCCTGGGACAGACACCTGCCTCCTATTATAGCTGATACTAAGTCTGTATCTTCTTTTCCACTGACATCAATTATTGTACTCTATTCTCATATTTGAAGAGTTAGTGGACCAAAAATAGAATCAAAGTTGGTCACATAATACTTGAATATTGGCTCATCTGTGAAAGCCATTGGCCATTGGGTTAAGACCTGGAAAGCTGAAGAGTTTGCTTGCAACATTTCTTTTACCTAGTGTCCTGTTGTCAGACTCTATAGGTGACAGGGAAAGGAGATGTCATGGGATTTAGAAACGAAACAAAAACTTAGGTTCGGATGGAGTTTTTTGGGAAATGACCTCTTAAGTCAAAACTTCTCCACTTACTCTCAGAATGTCCAAGTCTCTTAAAAACTAGAGTGGGTAGGAGGGGGACGGGATGTGATCAGATCAATAGCACCAACTTTGCTCTGTTGGAGCAGTGAAGCTCCAAGAGAAGAAGCATAATAATTTTATAATATTACCATTAGTTTCCATTTCTACTTTCAGTTTTTTTTAACTCAATATTCCTGTCTATCTGCATATAATTCAAAACTATTTGTCTTACATGGTTTAGGCATGCACCTTCTAAAAGACAGAAGAGGCTACTGAGTCAAAGCGATCTGTCAGACTCTATATAGGATTCTCAAATATGGTCTGATAATGAGCATCAGTCTGAAACTCTGAGCATGATCTCTTTCAGATTGTAGCCAGTTTATAACTAAGTAGCACAGACATCAATCAATCAAATACCTTTGTGCCCAGTACTTGATACATCCCCATGCTCATGGAAAATAGAAAAATATGGTCACTGACCTGGGGTTTGCATCGCCCAGTGAAGGTGGCAGGTGAAACTCATGGAAACGGGAGGCAGCAGTGAGAGGGGGCATTACACTGGAACTCATGTCCTGACTCTGCAGGAATCTAGATGCCTGAATATTCATCAGGAGGATTCCTCTGGCCTCTGCTCGCCCATCTCCTGATCTCGGGACCCCAAGAATAGTGTGCTTCACAGTAAACACATTCGGTCCGTGCCTTCCTAGACTCACACCGCTCCTGCGCTATGGGTCCCCCTGTCCCTGACACCACCCGTTACTTCCTCAGTGACTTCTCCATAACCAGTTCTACTGGTCTTTTAACAATGAAAGACTGAGCTTTAAAATAAGGTTAGAAATAATTCTTACTGGGAAAAAAAATTTTTTTTAGAATCACAAAATAATGTCTTTGGTAGTCCCAGATTAGGGTTTATTTTGATTCAGCCAACCAGAGACCTTGAGAAGCACAGTCTAATGATTTAATTTTTCTTAAGTCACTTGTCAGTCAATTTCCACTTCATCTTGCCATCCTCTGTACATATAGAAGGTACTCCTACTGAGTTCACACACACACACACACACACACACACACAGCCACTAATTCCCTTCATTATGACAAAGTCTTTTTCATTCAAGCAGGTTGAATTTGGGTATTTAATCCAATTTTTTCCACTCCACCTTGCTTTCAAAAGTCCACCATCTTTCACTGTAGAATACAGAACATGAGTCTAAAGATATCAAAAATCTTAAAGGGTGGAGCTGAATTCTGCTGATGAACCAATTGCCATTCTAAGGGAATTGCTGAGAGAAAATCCTCAGCTCCTGGGCTCTTCATGGGGATCCAAGAAGAGACTCTAGTCTTCAACTTTTAACCTCAGAGTATCAATCATTCAGTACATGTGCTGATTAAAACAGAGAATCCACTAGCTAAACCATAAATTGAAGATTCATAAACACATGAAGGAAGAGGTTAGCACCTCTAGAGATTTTCATTTCTTTCATTCATTCATTGGGTTTATTTCACTCATTTCACTGGTTTTAAGTGAGTAAGCCTTAATATTCAATAATTCAATTTAGCAGCCATTATTGAGCATTTACTGTGTTCCCGGGGCTGAGTGGGCCTGGGGCACATAAAAGAACAAGGCCTGTCCTCCAGGAGTTCAGGGTCTAACTGAAGAGGAGCAGAACCTGCAGGAGTGGGGCTTAGTGACACAGAGTGCAGAGGCACGGAACGTCCTGGGGGGAGTGGGGCTCTGCAGACCCGAGACTGAATGAGGAGCAAGAGAGCAGGCACTTATGGCTGGGGAGAGCAAGCCTTCACGGTTTGGGACACCAGAGTAACCTGTGTTTTAGGTTCTCATCAGACCCAAGAAGCAGCTGGGCCATCCCAAAGTGTTCTCACCCATGGCGTCTGCAGGACACTGAGGTGCAGTTGGAGGCATCACCTGGGCCCCTCAGCCTGCTGTAAGCCTCTCTGGCTGTGAGCCAGCTGTGCCCTGGACACGTGCTCAGACCAAGGCTGCTGTGCTCTGTGCCTCCTAACCTCCCTCACAGTGTCACTGCAGAGCCCATCTGATTTCAGGGATTTCTTTTTAATACACAGGAGTTTGATTTGTTGGCTTGCCTAATGTTAGAAGTCTGTTGTTTTCTTCTCCCACATAGATGAGGCATCTTCTTGTGCTCAGAAGTAGTAATGTCATTGAACAAGAATAATAAATGGGTACAGGGAAGAAGTGAACCAGCTGAAACCTGTTTTCCCACTTGCTGCTCACTCAGTGACCCACATTCCAATGACACAGGTCAGGAAGAGTCACTGACATATGGAGCCATTGTCCTGGGCTGACTGGCATTCACTGGCAGCAAATTGTGTCCTCTAATGACACCCCATGGAAAGCACTGGACCATTATGGGCTTGCACCTCCTGCCTTTTGAGAGAGAATGGCCTCTTGGCACGTGCTGCAACTATTTAGTCTTTTTGGATGCACAGCACCTGTGCCACCATCATTACAGGAGAGGGAACACATGACCTGGAGACCCATGGAGCTCGGCTGGGAGCAGGAGAGGCCCTGAGGGGAAAGCCAGGGAGGTGTTCTTCCTCTTGTTCTTATTGTTTAGGGAAAATAAATGGTGGATTAAAAGATTTAAGGCTGTGGTCTCCTTCAAGGAATTAGATACTGGTTTCAGGGGGGTTTTGGTGTTTTTCATTCAGCATTCCCTTTGTTCTGTCCACAGACTCTGGGAATAGTAGGGCTGTGTGTTTTAACCAAAGCAGGGGTCACCCTGTTAGTTCTTGGACCTGGGGCAGCGAACTGCAGATGGTAGATGGTAGATATCAAGACGCCTCCCTGTGGTGCCTCCTTGGGGAAATCACATGGCTCCTTTGTTTCAGACCTAAGAAACATCTAGCCTGATGGTTTGAGAAGACCTACCCTTTTTCACTTCTAAATAAGTGTGTCAGCAATCTGGGTCGTTTTTTAAAATACGACTTTCTTTGTTCTTCCCCTTCTTAATAGTGCATTCCAGCTGATTTAAGACATGAGTCGCATCACTCCAGGCATAGCCCTACTTCAGAGCCACCCAGCACTGTGTGCTGTCTACCCAGCCCGCCCCCCAAAAGTAGGTGGCCCAGGATAAGGAGGAGAAAGGAAGAAAACAAAGGGGCACTTCCCTCTCAGATTGGGGGACCAGAGAAACACTTTCTGGGGACTGCTAAATGTTGCTCACCCAGAGAGTGGTGGGCTTCTTAGGACCACCTTGGAAGTTCCTTTACCTCTCTACCATCCCCCTCTCAGCCCTCACCTGCTACTCCCCACCTTGAACCTCTAAAGTAACTAGCCCACAGCCAAGGAAGGCACCAACAGGGTCTTCCCCTGTAGGACCAGAGGGAAGATGGAGACCATGAGTGTCCTCCTTACTGCCCTGGCCATCTACAGGATGACAAACTTCAGGTTCGTAGTTCCATCCACTGAATGTGCGTAATGACACTGCCGCCACCTGCCTTGTGTGGGGCACACAGGAAAGGATGCCCACACTGTTCAAGGTCCAAGGCAATCTCCAAGCCCTGTTGGTTCCTATGGCCTGGTGGCTGGGTTTTTGATGAAGTAAAATATTCACCAAGTTTATGGGGGGGTATGAGGCACCAGTGAGGGCAGATTTCATTCTGGGGAGACTGGGGGGTGCCATCCAGGCCTTGCTCCCACTCACATCTGCCCAGGCTCTGGAGGCAGCTCTGGGAGGGTGGACTGTGGTGAGCACACTGTCCCCTCCTGGGACTGGCTGCCCCCATGTGTCCTGGGCCAGGGGTTGGGGGCTAATTGGGACTGATCTAGGAACAGGCAAAGGGAACCTGCTCAAAACAGACCTCCTCTGCCACCGTGGACCCCCTAGTCCACCCATAGAGAAAGCTTTCCTTTGGGGTTTGGATGAAATAGGCCAGTTGCTCATTAGAGCAGATCAGTGACGTGGGGTCTAGGCCTGGGCCTGGCCTCAGGGGGTCAGTGCCCCTTGGGACTATGTGTGGAATTCTGATTGTATGCGCACATTTTCTGGTGACAGGTCATAGTTTTCATCAGTGTTTCCTGACCTTCTGCCTTCCCCCAAATTAAAGAAGCACTAATTTAGAGGAAAGGTAAGGGCATTAGCAGGATGTAATAGTCTGAGAAAGGGAAAGCCATGAGGACACTCCTGACCTAAGAAGCCCTTTTTTGGCAGGTGCTGGGGATTCCATCTCAGGCCATCTTCAACTCCGTTGCTTTCTCTGCAGCGGAGGGTCCATGGCAGAACCCATGCCTTACACATTGTAGGCACTCAGTGAATCCTTGGTGAACAAACGTGGATTTGAGTGGGACTCTGCTGAGAGTAGGCAAAGGGTCAGCTCACAGTCCCCACGTCACAGTGAGATGTGCAGGCTCTGGTGTTGAGAGTCCACCATGGCAGAGTCTTGTAGCTCCCACCCCTTTCTCTCCCTGGTCTCACTTCACCCATCCTGCCCAGCTTGTGTTGGTGTGATGTTGTTTTCCTTCTCTGCTCTGGTTTCCTTTGCATTCTTGGTTCAAAGGAAGCATCCCAGGCTCCCTGTGATGGGGGCAGAATCCCCCCACACATACCCCATCCCCACCAAGGACCTTCTGCCCTGTCTCTCCTAGCAGCTGCTGTTTTGCTGGATATTTTAGTAGTTCAGCCACTGAGAAAATCCTCCATCCCACAGCCAGGAAGCCTTTACAGCTGCAGGCTCTATTTTTAACAATGGCCAAGTTCCTAGGAAACCCCCATTCCCATCAGAGGATCACATGGACTCTGGGCTTCCTTCCTGCTCCTTCACTCCATTTGCCTTTAGTGACTCCACAGTACAAAGTTCACACAGCCCTGCCTCCTCTGGCTCTCACCAGCTCAGCCTCATCCAGCCGGTCTTCCCTACTTCCTCCTACAATTGTCATTTACCACCCTGTCTTTACAGTTGCTTTTTACTTATGTCTCTTTCCTCAGAAGGGCTTCCTATTTACACACACCACCTAGCACATCTTAAATTCATTCATTCACTCAACAAACACTGAGTATCTACCATGTACAAGGCACTGTTGCAGGCATGTGGGACTCACCAGGGCACAAAGCTTGTGGAGTTTACAATCTAGCATGGAAGACAATAAATAATAGCTCATAAGTCAATAAACAGTTGTGAAGTGATAAGTGCTATGGACACAAGAGCAGGGTAGGTGGGAATGGGAATGCTCAATAAATTTATTAAGTTGAATTTAATTGTGACATGGTTATGTGGACACAGGTTGGGAACTCTTCTCTTCCTCATCAATTCAATTCAAACCAAGGATCCACAGACACAATTTTTTGCATTATGTGCTGGGACTATCTTTGGTGAATTTCTCTAAACAAAAATAAGTATTAATAGATTCCTAAAGAACATCTTGGGATTAATATTTCAAACCAATGAGAGTAGGTAGATCTCTCGGTACTTCTCAAACTTCTTTATTCATAGCACGCAGAGTATATAATATTTACCAGCATACTTCAGTTCATGGATAAGGTTTTGAGAGCCTGAGAAGCCCTGAGGGATGAGGGCTTTAATATCCCACCAGGCCGGTAATTCACTGAGGCATGCCAGGTGGAAATTGCAGCATTGGCTATCAAACTTATGCACACCTTCGAACCACTTGGGCTGATAGAATGCAGATTTATGAGCCACACTGAGATCTTGGGGCTGGGGACAGGACCCAGGAACCTGCTTCATCAGTTCTCCCAATGCTTCTTGTGCTTGTGATCTTAGCACCACATTTTGAGCAACACTGTTGTACAACATAATGTAGATATGAGGGCAATCCCAACTTCTGTTATGTTGCTGCAGATGAGGTTCGGAGCTGTGGAGAGAATGATAGGTCAGTGGTTCTCAAACTTCATCATGCATCAGAATCACCTACTGGGCTTGTGAAAACATGGGTCATTGTGCCCGCCCCCATGTTCAGGGTGGGGACCAGGTATGCTCATTTCTAAACAAGGTCCCCCAGATGTGGGATGCAGTGGGTATTTAGGACCATGCTTTGAGAACCACTGATGCAAGTCATTCAGGACACTTGGATCTTAGGAGTTTGGGATTTTATAAACTAACTTCACAAAGAACATATTGGGTTCGTTTTTCAGATACTAGGACTAAACCCTGTTTTGTCCACTCAGAAAGCCTTCGAATAAGTAGATTTGAGAAACAATAAAAATAAATTTCCTGTTAGTAAAACATTGTTCTCTGACCTATCTTCACATTCACCCTCTAGGCAATTATGTGCTTTTAAATGCTTAACAGTTGCTTCAAGGGGCAGGGGGTTGAGGTGGCTGCCCATTTCTGTGGTGTAAATACTTCCACCATGGACATTGTCAGGTTACCAAGGTGAAGTCCCTGAACACAGGGCTGGGAAGAGACACACACTGTGAATCCTCCACAGCCCACAGGCGTTGGCTCTGGCATACCCCTGCCTATACACACCATTCCCATCGAGGCTGTGGTGACAGGCACAGGTATCCCTCTCTGAATGTGTAAACCAAAATGGCTGCCTCTTCTGGCCTGCGGCCTGTACAGCTTGTGAAGAAGCACTGAGGCTCAGCTTCCAAACTCTGGGCACAGTCCAGGGTCCAGATGGCAAAGCTTTAGGAAGATCTCTTTTCTCACCCATCCTGTAAGGTTTCAATTCTCCAGCTTTGTCAGTAAAAGATGACATGCTTCACTCTCCAAGGTCAGGATGCCTCAGGGTACAACAGAAGATTTGATGACCACATAAACCCAACTGGGCTAAACCTATCCCACAGCTTAGAAATTAATTTTGAGGTGACCTACCTTGTTAGACAAGTGAATAGAAAACATCAGAGAAATTTTTTCTTTTCCAGAAAATAAAACAACAGAGAGAGGCAAGATTCCTCTTAAGAGAGAGAGCCTGAAAAAGGCCCTTCACAGTTCAGATCAGGGTCACAGTGAAGGATTCTGAATAGAGATGAAGCCAAGGGTAATGGCAGATCCTGATGCACAAGCTTGGCCCCATTGTCTCCTCTGGACATGTTCACACACCTTTCTACCTGCCTCTTTGCTTTAACTCAGTTCTGCTTTCTTTTCCTAACTTTCCTTCATCTTTCCAGATGCAAGACGCTATGGGCTATGAGTTACCCTGGGTGTATTTTGTCAGTCTGGTCATCTTTGGATCCTTTTTCGTTCTAAATCTGGTTCTCGGTGTGTTGAGCGGGTAAGCTGACCATTTCTATGTCCTCTTTACAATGCAGCCGAGCAAGGTCCCAGGTTCCACTATGACCATTGCCAGGATCCTCAGGGACAGGACCTTAACAGGCCCAGAAAAACCAGAAAATAATAATAATAATAATAATAAAATCTCCATTCAACCACAGATTCTGATCCATTGGCCAGGCAGGCTGTTTGGCCTCTGAGTTGTACCTAGAGGATCCTTGGGTCCCTGTGCTGCTTGGGTCAGCGCCTGGGGAGCCAGTGGCTGGCACTTGGCCATGCTCGGTTGCTATGTGTGCCTTACTAACTATCATTCCATTCTTCCAGGTCAATGATGCCGTAGGAAGGGACTGGCCCTGGATCTATTTTGTTACACTAATCATCATAGGGTCATTTTTTGTACTTAACTTGGTTCTCGGTGTTCTTAGCGGGTAAGCAGGACCAAGGAAAAAGGTCTTGATTTTTCCATTTATTTTTATTTATTCTTTCTGCTATTCTTGGCTCTTTCCTTTTCTGGCTCTGATGAACCTGGGATAAGGGGTTACCTCTGGAGCCTTGAAGTGAATGTCCTTGGCCTGGCTGGGTAAAGGGTCAAATGCACAAGAAGGAACCCCTTGGTTTGGGTAATAGATGATGGAGAAAAGATGCCTACTCCTGCCTCTCTCCTCATCAAAACCCCTTCCAACCCCAAGTAGCTATTAAGGGAGGCAGGATGCTTCTCCTTGTATGTTAGTTACCTCAGCCTCCGGAGCAGCACTGGGGAGACCCTTGAGTGAAAGGGCTTGCCGCAGGAATTTGAGGGAGGATTCCTATAAGATGTGTTTTCAACATACATAGCAGACTTGCAGGTAAGGACTTGCCTCATCTCTTGGGCCAGTTACTATTTGCAGGTTGTTAGTAAAAATTTCAGGTCACTTTTATTCAGTGTTGAACAGGCCAAGGGAAAAATAGTTTGGTTTAAAATATAGGTAGGGCTGACAGTGTAGCTCAGGGGTAGAGCCTAGCATGCAAGTTTTATTTGATCCACACACACACACACACACACACTCACACACACGTATGGTTAAAAAAAAAATACAGACCAAAATCTAATTATCTTCAGTTGTAATTCACAGACTGAGTAGTCCATTACTGATGTTTCCTTTTCTGAATGGAAAAGACACTTAACTGTTTACAATCATACATATTTGAGAATAGAGGAGATGGAATTTACTTTCCTTTCAATTTACCTAGTTGGCTACAATATAAAATCTACCTGATCTCAGCCCTTACTTATATAAAGCTAAAAGTGACAGAGGTTGAGTGTGATGGTACATGCCTATAATCCCAGCAACTCAGGAGGCTGAGGTAGGAGGATCACAAGTTTGAGGCCAGTCTGGACAACTTAGTGAGACCCTGTCTCTAAATAGATATAAAAAGGACTGGGGATGTAGCTCAGTGGTAAAGCACCCTGGGTTTAATCTTCAGTACCCCTTCCCCCCAAAAAGGAAAGAAAGTAAAGAAAAAGTGACAGAGGTGGCACACAGTTTGGGGGCATCACATGACCCTGTGGACAGCCATGTTTTCACTGGGAGGCTCAGGATGTTTCCTCAGGCCACTTTCTTCTTCACCAGTCCACACCAGCCATGCCAAGGCCTGACACCCAAATGCTCCTGGTGACCACTCGTGGGAACCCACTCTGCTGCCTTTTCTCCTTGTTGGGTGGGATTAATCTATTCCTGCTCTGCTTGAGACAAGCTAGCTGCTTTGAGAGCCTCCCCTAGAGGTGTAGGGACATGAGCACTGCGGGGACTGGGGGCAGGGCTGGTGAGAGTTCAGGCTTGAGGGGAGAGGTTGCTGTCCATTTTCATTCAGGACATAGGTGGGGCAGAGCAGTTCCCACCTAAAGCACTTGAATGTGACGCAGGGACTTGGGGTTCACACTTGGGAACTGGGTGAAGGGAAGGATCTCACCCCACTCCTTTCCATGGGAGATGGCCTGTCAGAGCCCTTGATGGCATTGTACCTTTTGCTAAGGGGAGGCCACATGGGGGGCGAGTGTCTTCCAACAGAGTAAAAAACAGTGAGCAGGGCTGGGGGTGTTGCTCAGTGGTAGAGCACTTGCCTAGCATGAGCCAGGGCCTGGGTTCAATCCCTAGAACCACCCATGCACATGTACACACACATAAAAAAACCACAAAATCAAAAAAAAAGAAAGTGATGAGCAGAATCTTGGAATCCCCTGAGTGGGTAGTTGCCTGGAGAGTAGAAGGGTTTTTTTCTTTATTTATTTAATATATTTTTTCTTTATTGTTCCAACGCAAGAAAATGCCCTGGGTTTATATGTGAATCTCAAGGGAAATAACTGAAAAAACCAAAAACAAAACTCATTATTCCTGTTCAGGACAGAAATTTGGGTACCCAGCTCTGCACCTGCCGGATGCAAAATGTTAGTCAACTTCACCTTTTTAAACCAGTTTCCCCTCCTGAATAAAATGAAGATGATAACAACCAATTCATAAGCAGTTGTGATGGTAGCATGAGATTCTCCATGTAAAACTCAGCAGAGCAACTGCTGTATAGTAAGCACTCAGCAATATGTGTCACCATAATGAGTATCATTTACCTGGCACCTGTCATAGCTGTGATTATTGAATAGAATCATCACAGTTTCCAAACTTTAACCTTCCCTTTTAAAGACGAGAATATGAGCCCAGAGATGTTAAGTGATTTGGACAAGGTCCCTTCACTGGTAAATGGGACCAGCACTCAGGCAGGGCCTGGCTGCCATCTTCACTGGTGAATCCCTACATGTCCATTGAGTGACTTTGGACCATAATGCAGGCCAAAGCTCCAAACCGTTAAGAGAATGTAGTTGGACTTTGTTCCCTTGGAGATTAGGAACAAAACCAGCCAGTAAAATTCTTGCAGGCATCTGCAGTGGAGAATGAGGATTGGACCACAAGAGCCCCTCCTGCAGGAGACTGTCCCCTCCCACAGGAATGATCTTCCTCATGTTGTCAAAGCAGGGAAATCAAATGACAGCAGCTGCAGATGTCAGAGAGAAGGTCGTTTGGAAGCCATGTCTTGGTGTCCCTGAGTCTGAGTGAGAAAGGGTATGTAAAAACATCTCATCCAAAATCTGGTGCTTAGTAATATTCACAAACAGAGAGCAGGATCATTAATGCTCTTTGACTTTGGACACTATGAGTCTTTGAGTCCATACATTGGTCTCTTCTGGAGAGCTTCCCAGCACCTGCCCCCTGCCCACTCCCAGGACTGCAGTCTGCTCCTGGCAGTTTTAGAATCACAGATTGGCCCTTCGCCCAGACAGAGGGGTTCTGAGAGAAACCACCTCCCCTTTCCTGTTTACGCAGGCCTCTCCTAATAGGTCAAGGGCTGGCCACTCTGGTGGACACCCCCAGCCCATGTAGTGACAAAAGCTAGAAGTAGGCTTCTACTGGATGACCACAAAGTGGCGACGTCTCGAATCAAGCATCTTGATTGCCCAAGACAATATAATGGTCACCACAAGAACACAGCGAAACACTGACTTATTCATCACTTCAATATTCTGATTATAAAATAAACCTTCTAGAAGCACTCAAAAAAGTCTCAGAGCCACATCACATTCATTAGGACAGCATGAGCAGTTTCCACTATCCCACATCAGGCTCTATACTTGGTGCTTCCTGAGTATTCGCTCACTGACTGCTCACAACAGCTCTATGAGTTAGGCACTATTCCCATTTCCATTCTACAAAGAAGAGTGAAGTGTGGAGGAGGAAACGCCAATAGGTAAAAAGTAGAGGATTCAGCATTGAGCCCAAGCAATGTGAATCCATAGTCTCTGTCCCTCACCTGTATGGTATATCTGCCCCAAGCTCATTTAATCCATGAATCCAATGTTTGTAAACTACAGTCAGGTCATGGGGAGGTGAAAATCAGAAGCCACGGTTGGAAGGGTGAACAGAAAGGCAGCAGAAGCGATCTATATAATCTGGGTCCTGGACACAGCCAGGGGAGCAGGAATAGTCCCAGGAAGAAGCTGCAGACACCACCCAGAAGGAGGGGTGGTGAGCATGGGGGCTGCAGCCCTGCAAATGGGCCTTGAGAGAGCAGGACTGCCAGCTTAATAGTATTGCAGTTTTCTGGACTGGGGGTAGAGGGTGTGGAACCCCAGATCCACCAATTCAGGATAATACTATTTTGCAGCCAAGCACAGTAACACATCCTTATAAATTATGTCCTTCATCCAGCCAAGAAAGGTTAAATTGTGCCTGGCGTGTTCTGCTCATGAAGATAGAGAGTGACAGTCTATAAAGTTTTCATTATAAAGGTAGAAATTTAATATTTTGATTACTGAGGGTCAGGCATCCTTTATCTGGAACATTCTCTCCTGAACACTTTATTTATGAAAAGTCCAGATAGAAATCCCTCCAAAATCTCAATCTCAAGCCTATAAGAATTAAAATGACAACAGTGACAATGAGATTCTTGAAATTGCACTTGAAACTATAAGCAGGTGCAAGGCTGCACTCTGGAATCGGTTACTTTTTGCTTTAAGTGTTTGGGAACAGACCTTTAGATGTATGCCTTTAGTTTGCAAATGGCCCAGGATCTCTTATATGCATAATCATCCCATTTTTTTACCTACTGAGAAATGGGCACATCTCTTGCCCAAAAAAGCAGAGGTCTTGGTGGGTAGGCATTTTACAAACTGAAAGTATAACTGGACCATGGCACCAGTTAAGGCAAAATATCCTGGCCAAGAAGAAAACAATTTAAGGCCAGGCACACGTGCCCAGTGGGTGGGAACAGAAGAGCTGGCCACACATGCATTCACTTCTCATTATTCACAATAGTTTTGTTCTGTGATGTAACCACAAACACTTTATTAGTGAATACTGAACCATTTTCCTTAAGGGGAAATACAGTGTTCAAGTCCCATGAGCCTCCCTGGTCACAATACTTTGTCCACCACCAAACACATAACCTTGATCATGTGTGTTTCTGTTTAAAGACACCTTACCTAGTATCTATCATTGATTCATTAACATTGAACTCCTGGTCAACGACACTTCAACTCATGTCTGAATGAAGCTTACCTAAAACACGTATTTTCTCCATAAGGCACATCACAGCCTCTTGAGCTTAGGAACACTAGGTAGCTCTTCATAATTATGCTTGGGCCATTTTAAATAGAAAATTCACCAATAAGAAGCACAAAATGCAAAAAAACAGAACAAAAAAACCTCGGCACTAAATAGACTGCAAAAAGGATATTTGTTTACATTACAAGAAATGGATCAAGAAAGCAGAGCGTAACCTTGTTTGGCCTCAGCTGGAAATACCTAAAGTGTTTTTGTCATTCTGTGCATGTTCACAAATGACCATGAAAGTGCCTTGAGTATTGACTTAGGGGTTTACCAATAAATTTACTGAACAGGAGAATTCTTACATATGGGACCCACAAATAATGATGATCGACTGTATTGATTATCAGAGGGCCTAGAGCCCCAGTGGTTGGTATTGATTGTATTTTCCACAGTTACTTTCTGTCACATGCCTTACCTGACGGAGCACCAGCACCTTGTCCCTCCACTTCACCCCTCATTTTTCATATTGGCCATTTCTGGCAAGAGGTGCAATCCTGCCTTATGAGAAATCCCACAGCGGTGACTGATTGTCTCGTCAGCTCCAGTCCCTGGACCTGGTGCAGCCCGTCAGACTGGGGCTTCACATCTTCATTAGCTCAGTCCCCAGAGCAGACACATGGCTGGCATCCAGGCAAGGAGATAAAGAGAGCCAGCACTGCCACCCAGCACGTTTCTTACCATAGGGCCTGGTGAGCGAAACCTGGCTCACCTTCCATCCTGCCAAAGTCTGGCTATGCCCACACTCCATGGGATTCAACAGGAGCCCTGTTCCATGCCACTTCTCCGGTCCTCTCCAGTCCCCTCCAGCCCCCAAATACTTCCTTACTCTATAAGAGAAAATGTCTTAAGATCAGTAAGAATCTTTTTTTTTCCTTCTCCCTGCAGATGTTTATTTTAGTTCCACAGAAGTTTAGGTCTAAATGATGAGCTTTTGTTCCATGGGCAAATGCTATAAAACTGGGCCATATATCCTGACTCCAGTTGGATCTAGTTCCTATTCTCCTAACTCCAAAAGTAGGATAATAGGTGTTTTGCAAGCAAAATCATCCAAAATAGCTAAAGTGAGCCCTTAATAATTCAATTCTTTAAGACCTCAAACCCACTGCAGGGGAAAGAAGCAGAGAATGTCAGTAGGGGTAGGCAGAAAGACAGGAGAGGTGACCTTGAAGTACAGATTTTCGTAATTCATTTGCACAGGGAGGAAAATACATTCTGAAGTTTCTTTCTCTAGAGAGCAAGACCAAGACCACAGGAGGCTTAGAGAGGTGTGGAGGAAGGAGCTGTTGCCCACCTCCAACAGCTAAAGCAGGGCAGGAGCAAAGCAAGGCAAAGCCCCCAGCTTTATTGTGAGCTGTTGATCTGGTCCCTTGTCCCTGGCATGAAACTCCCGAGGAAGGAAATGAAGGCACCCTTTAGTTGGCAGGAAGCCCAAGAAAGAGCAAGTTCAATTCAATTAGAATTGGATCCAATCACATTTAAGAAGAAAATTCAATGCAGCAATTGGCAAAAGCTCATTTGTTTGAGAGACCCCACATTCTCCCAATTAAAAACTTTTCTAGATCCTTCCCCAGCCCCAACCCCATTTCATCATAAAAATGGTGAGCACTAAAATCTGTGTTCTCCAAAACAAAATGCAAACACTGGGCAGTGGTGACAGAGTAGCTCCTACATGAAAAATCAGGAGCTGAGCCTTTCGTCCCTCTAAGGTTTGTTGGTGCCATCCTTCCTTCCAAAGTGTCTTTCCTGTAGAGTATTGGACATGTGCAAGAAACTCCATCAAGCTGCTTTCAGCAGCCTCTTGCCCTGAATCAGACCTTTGCTGATGAAAGAAGGGAGAAAGTATCATGCCTCTCAGAGATCAACCAAGACACACCCTCCACCAAGGGCCCCATTTCCCAGAGACTTCTTATCAATATAAAATAAAATCCTCCATTTACCTATTTTGGAAGAAGAGACACCAACTTTTTGAAGAGTTGCGAACTACCCTTGTTGTTTATTGCTTTCTCCTGCCAGACCCATCTTTTCTCAGAAAGAAAGTTCAAGGAGAGAAAACAAGGAAAATCCAGCGTGTCAGAACTTTTCCAATAGACCTTTCTTTCAGCAACTCCCGATCCATTTCTAGTTGCCACTTGTTATTAAACTGAATGCATCATTTAACTTTATCAACTTGATTATTTTTTGTATTTTTTATTCAATTTTTTTTTTTTTTTTTTTTTTTGGTATAACCAAAAGGGCAGCCCCCAGGACATTTTCTTGTGTTTGGAATCCATATTGGCTCCATACGGGAAAAAACCTTCCCTAAATTAGAAATCCTTCCAGGCATGCCAAGAGTGGCAGGGTGAACTCTAGCAATGAGAACAGACATGGAGGCAATTATATCTGTGTTCCACGTCAGCAGTGGAACACAATGGAACACAGTGACCAGAAAAAGCCCTGGTCTTTGGCATCTGCCAAATTCCATGTAAATATTCCCAGTATGGGTGATTCTTAGGCTACCAACAAAACATCATTGAAGTCAGAGTTTGGAAGAGACCTACACAGTTGGCTCTCAGGACCCTGTGTGAGTGAATGGGCTCTGGCACCTCACTGGTCCAAGTATCCTGTGTCACCTGAAGACCCCTCTGAGATTTTTTAAAATTTGCCACCTAATACTGGGTGGGATGAATACTGCAAATGCATATTCCATAACTGCTGGAGAGTTTTTAGTTACTGTTTGGAAGGGGTTTTCAGGTCATTGGAGACCAATTGTTATGAAAATCAAAGTCTATGATCATGTTCTAGGGAAATGGACTTCACCCATCCCCTTAGACTCTCTTGTCAGGCATTCCCTCTTCCATCTGTGTGAGAGTGAAGACACCCTGGGCTGACTAGAGAAGGCTGTCTGTGGAAAGCAGGGGCACGCAGGCAGGGCTCTCAGAGCAACACCACCTCTCCTTTCATGCCTGACACTTCTCTGTGCTCTCTGCCCTGCCCATCCTCCTTCTCTCACCAGAGAGTTTTCCAAAGAGAGGGAGAAGGCCAAGGCTCGGGGAGACTTCCAGAAGCTAAGAGAGAAACAGCAGCTGGAAGAAGATCTCAAGGGCTACCTGGACTGGATCACTCAGGCAGAAGACATTGACCCTGAGAATGAGGACGAAGGCATGGATGAGGAGAAGCCCCGAAACAGTGAGCAGCCATCTTCTGTTTTGGGGCTAGGTTCTGGGAGAGAGAGCAGCAGATCAACCAAAATATGTTTGTGACCAGCTTTTCTTTACAGCCCCTCGTTGGTCTTCCTGGACCAACATTTGTCTCATTGATTGCATTCATTTGCTACTCATAGGAATTAGTCACAGATGGGAAATAATTGCCATTACTCTATCAACCCTCATATTCCTTTTAGAATCTTTGATCTGAAAAGCCAGTTAAAGTTTTGCTAAGGCAATTCTCAATTCTCTTTAAAAAGTCCTTTTTTTTTTTTTTTTTTTTTTTTTAACCTCCTCTTGACTCCATCTCTTTAGTCAAGGGAGCAGACTTGACTTGTTCAAAAGGAACAATTTCCCTCAAGCAGCTACCTGGTAAGTTTATACCTGCATAGGATTCTCTCCAAACTTGACATAGACCTCCAGGCATCATTGAGCTTTCTCATAGGAAAAGGAGTCAAAAGTTTCTCTTAAGTAGGTTAGATTCAAGGAGCTGGGGAAGTGCTAAATGGGAAGAATGGAGGAAGCCCAGAGGAATGTAACAGAATACAATTAGATTACAGAAATTGAGCCAAATCCCTTCCTCTGGGGTTTCACATGGCAGATTGTTTGATAGGCTATAGCTAGGATAGAAATGAAAGTGATAGATGATATTAACTTGCAAGTATATTCAAGATGATGAATCATGGAAATTCAGCTCCTATCAGATTAGCCCAGTGGTTCTCAAAGTGTGGTCCCTGCAGCAGCAGCAGCAGCAGCATCACTTGGGAACTTGTTAGAAATGCAAACTACTGGGCCCCTCCCCAAACACACTGACTAGGAAATTGCAGGGGTGAAGCCCAGCAGCTCTCTGCTGGTTAACACCTCCCCAGGTGATTGTGATGGGCAGTAAGTCTGAGAACTTTGAGTTAGCTCTAACTGCTCTGTGTATCTCCTTTGACCTTGAACTCAATGACTCTAACCAACATTCTTTTCTGCCCTTTGTGTGTGCAGTTTCTCTCTTTTGTTTTACATGTTTAAATTGGGTCCATTTCTGTGTTCGTGAGCAGCCTAGTTTCAAAACAGTTCCTAAACACAGGGCATCTAGAATAGTCAAGGAACCAAGCAGATTAAAGAGATAACCAGGACATTTGATGGAGCCATGCAGGTAAGGAAAGGAATCTAGAAATGTTTCTTTAGCCAGAAGGGAAATGAGAGGAGTCAGCAGAAGGGAAAAAAGAAGGTGAGAAAGAAGACTGCCAAGGGTGTTAACAGAACAGAATTTCTGCTCCCTCATTTCAAAGATTTAGTAAATCTATCAAGTACTCCCTTTCTGATAACTCTGCTCAAGGTGCAAATACAAAATTAAAACACATAAACAACAAGGGACTGGTAACGTAATTTAATAACTTAAGGAGGCCTTCATGCTCGACTAAGCAGTTTTGCAAGTTGGAAGATGGAGCCTTTGATGGATTATAACAATGAGCAATGACACCATTGAGGGTCTTTCTGGAAAAAATGCATGACAACTTCTATTACATTGCTGATGGAACTGCAGGGTAGTTGATTAGTTTGTGGCACTGAGTGGTATGGTAAATAAATAAATGGGCCTGTGAACCACAGAGAAGCTTACCACTCCAACACAGGAATTGCAGTCTCAGCTCCTCACTTTCCTCCTATTCAAAGTGGAACTCCTAGCTCATGATTAAGAGTGATGAGCATTTTTCTTAGCATGTGTCATGCAATACTCATGACTTGCTTAGCAGCCACTTGCTATCCACAAAGACACATGGTTATTCTGTTCTCTGCCTAAAGCCAGAGCTTCCATGGGGATATGTGCTGCTTCTCCATCTTGCCCACTAGAAGAAAGAATGTCAAGGAAAGCTTCTAGCATGCAGGATTCTTTGCTACTGAAACAGATCACACCAACAAGGCCCATCTACCCAAATTTCTGGTCAGGTTCCGAGAACAGCATAATGACCAATTTATTCCAATAGACAGAGTCTCTGCCAAGATTTTCATAAGCCCAAATATGGATACCATCAACCTTGGAAGCTGTTGTTCCTCTCACATGCTTCCTTATGCCTGGAGGACTTTGAGGTCTGCTTCTTGTCCTCAGCCAGCCTTGTCTTAGGTGGACTGGAATGGGAGCCTGGTTTCTTCATGGGTGGAAATGCTGGTGGGACAGTTCCAGGGGGAAGGGCAAGGGAATGAAGCTCCAAAAAAGCAAGGTGTGGAAAGTAAAGTAGACATGGTGATGAAATGGAATGTGAGACTTAGGAATAGAACCAGGAAAAGTGTCCAAAGGACTGTGTCTACAGGGGAGTCCAATTAAAAGTAGAGTCAATGTGATTTTATTAAGGAATCGGAAGCCTAAGAGACTTACAGAAATGGCAAGGATGTGGCTTAAAAATGATATTCTGAGCCTCAGAACTTCATGTTTTGCCCTTTGAAATAAATACAAGAGAAGAAATTCCGCTACAAACGATGTGTGTTTCAATTAGTGTAATATCTTAGCCTTTGAAATTGCTAAAAGATTACAGTATGGTATACTTGTCAGTTCTTTTCAGCTCAAAAATGAAGTAGTCTTTTAAGAAAAAAAGTTCTGATCTCTTCATTGTGGCTCTGGTGACTCCACTTTTGGCCCAGTCAGTGTCCCTGTCAGCATATACCAGATGTGTCTGACACAAGCACCTGGAGATGGAGCTGGCTCCAGTGGAGGGACATCACTGCATGGTGGCTGAGCATACCTAAGCATAGCCCAAGCATTCAGCATTCCTAGGAAGAGCTACAGGAGCTAATGAGGAAGTGGAAGAAACGAGTTGGAAGATAATAGAGAAAAAGCTTTTAGGTTGGGAGGTATTTTTCTAAATGAGTAAATGAGGGGGCCCATAAATATGTATAATTTCCATTTCATCCATCTGTCCCTCCATCCATCCATCTGCACATGAAAGGTCTGCTCTCTGCCAGACACTGTTTTAGGCACTTGTGATACGCCAATAAAACACAGCAGTCACCGATCCCTGCCCTGGGGAAACAACAGTGAATTAAATAGTATGTCAGAGAGTGATGAGCACCATGGAGAAAGATGAAATGTGAATGGGCCCAGGGTGTCAAGAGGTTATAATGTTAGATGGGTGACCAGGGAATGTCCCACTGAGAAGGTAGCATTTGAATGGAGATTTGAAGGCCGTGAGGAAAGGAACCACACAGATATTTGTGAAAAGAACATTCCAGGCAGAGTGAAGGCCAGTGAGAAGGCCTTGAGGGAGAAGCATGGTTGGTGCATCTGAGAACAGAGAGAGGGTAATGAGGCTGAACCGGAGGGAATGAGGCAGAGTGTCAGGAGGTGAGGTCCAGGGGAACCCAGGAGAAGATCATCTAACTTGTGAGAACTTGGACTTTAGCTGGAAAAGAACCATGTAGCCTCTGGAGGTTTGAGCAGAGAAGTCACATGATCTGAGGTACATTTAGCAGGATCCCCCTGGTTGCCATGTGCTGAAGTGCTCAGAATGGTGGTGGCAAGGACAGGGTCCAGTAGGGAGGCTGCTGCCTTGGGAGATGATGGAACCTGTCTCTCCAGACATGGAGGTGATGAGATTGGAATTCAGGATGGCATCATTCACTGACATATCAGATTTGGCATATGAGAAAGGGAGAAGTCAGGCATTTTCCAAGGTGATGTAAGAATGGAATTGTCACTTGACATAGGGAAGATATGAGTGGAATAGGTGTCAGGACAGGAATATGGGGAAAGCCATCTCAGACCTTTAAGTTTAAAATGCCTATGAGACATCCAAGTGAAGATGTTGAGTGGGTGATTGGGAATGAACCTGGGTCCACAGTTAAGATCTGGGATTATACTTTGGGGGCATCAACCACATATACAAGATGTTTAAACCCATATGTCTACATGAAATCACTAGGAATAAATGAGACTAGGTCTAAGACCTGACTGCAGGGCCCCACCAATGTTTGGAATTTGGGGTCATGAGCAAGAATCAGCAAGAAAGAATTGGAAAGATGTGTCCAGAGAGCTAGGGCGAAAATCAGAGGAAGGGCTGTCAATGCTGCCAAGATATCAAATAGATGAGGACTGGAAACTGTTGGAGTTAGCCATCTGGGCATCCCTAGGCCCTTGAGGAAAGCTGGTTAGAGCAAGAGCTTCATGGCAAGTCAGAGTCTCATTTCATGAGTCTCCTGAGTTGCATCTCCTAGGATGGCATTAAGCATTGCTCTGCAGGCTTCCTGTTCATTTGGCATGGCCTTTGCTGCCCACCATCTGAGGATTCAGACCCTCGTGAGACAGAACTCATATGACCAATCCATCATGCAGAGGCCCTTAGGAAGGCAGTGGCTGGAGCCAGTGCTTCAACGTGTCCCCACCTATATCAGCAGTGGGCCTTCCCACTGCAACTGGTCACCACCACCAAAAAAAGTAAGGACATGATACTCAAGAGACTTTTTAGGATCAAAAAGACAGAAGAGCAAGAGAAGGTCATGGGTCACTGTTGCCCTCCATACAGCTTCCAATGTGGGGCGGCCACTGGGTCTTGGCCTCCAAGCCCCTTTTTTGTCTGGGTAAACACTAGAACAATGTGGAGTGTCACCTCTCTTGTGGCTGCCACTCTCCTCCCTCCCAGCTGCTAGGAGCATCCGTTTTGAAGGCATCAATTACAAAACTTTCACTGTGGCACAGGGTTCAGTGTCACCAGTAGACAGCACTGCTTCAAGGGTCAGGTTCCACTTTCTGGTTCCAGTATATTGAATCTGATAAAAGGCCAGGCATTAGAGGGAGAAGCCACAAAGAAAGAGAATTTATTCTTTCTTTTTCCTCCTCAAGATCAAAAAATGCATTTATTAACTATCTATCCATATGGGGATCTCTCTATCTTGTGTCATTTAGACAATTTAAGTGCAGCCCCAGCCTTCTAAAGCTTGCAAGTTGAGACAGACATTTATGTGGATGAGCATATAAAAGACAGACAGACGGAAGAACCCAAACGTTGAATTTCCACATAGACAAGCAGGATTAAATATTTATACTGGTGGTATTCAGTCATATGACTTGGGAGCCACTTTTGCAATCATCATTAACAACAGAGCCACATGACTGCTACATGCCCTGCAGAGTCTAGGATAATGTATTATAGAAAAACAGAAATTTGAGGGCTTATGAGAACTGCAGGTTGCCCACGAAAAGGCCCCATGTGGCTTGCAAGTAGGCATCTGAATATCACTGATTTACATTATATGTGTGTCAAGGGCATGTGCATAGTTATTTGATCTTTTTTTAAAAAAATTAATCAGTATAGTCACTATTCCTCTGGACCTAGCTCCTGGCTGGAGGTAGCCACACGTCCAGGTATCTAAGACAAATTCCATGAATCATCTTGCTCAGATTACGTGACAAGAAACAGGCATTCATTGCTTCCCGTTCATTCTTTTCTTCCTTGCAGCGTTAAGTGATAGTGCTTTAGAGGGCCATCCTGACCCCAGGCCCCTCAGTGAGGACAGATACCCTTGTGCACATCCCAGCTATAGCTCCTATACTTCCCTGTAACTCTCAGCTGGTCCTAATCTGAGCCCTACTAAGCCCTAATCTTGGCTCTGAAAAGTTGCCTTCGAGATCAGGTGAGGAAACTGGAGCAAAGATGGATAACAAGCACCTGGGCTAATTATTAGGAAAGTAGCACTCCTCTAGTCCAGGCCTTCTGAGTTCCCCTCCAGGACTGCCCACCACACCCTGCTGCACCTCAAAGAAGCCTTCTTGGACTCCCATAGGCAAAAGCACTCCCTACTCCCCCTTTGTGCTTCTCTGGTGGTTACAGTGATTAATGAGCAGGGTTTATTATCACTGGGACTCTGCAGTGAAACTATTTCATGGATTCTTCTGGTAGTATTTAATACCCATGGGAAGAGTCCCATGGACTTATTATTTTGTGCCATACCTCACTGTGGGGGGTGTCATGGATTTGAAGGGTGTATTTTCATAAGTAGCACATCTGCCTTTGGAGGACTATCTGGCTGATGTGCTGTCTGGCCCCAGGGAGTGGCAGAAGAGCAACCTGAAGGGCTATGGTGAGTGTGCAGGAAGAAGTAGGCATCCCAACCCAGTCTCAGTGGACTGCTGAACATTTTCTAAAGCAAAACCCACCAGCCTTGGGCAAGGCGTCCTCATTTGAAGTTGTCAGGATAACATGATGATCTTCTCATTGAATGACAACTGTATGCCTCTGGAGTGGAAAGTTAAAGCCACACAGCATTTTGACAGAATATTTTTTTGATTCATTGTACACAAATGGGGTACAACTATTGTTTCTCTGGTTGTACACGAAGTAGAGTTGCACCATTTGCATAATCATACATGTATGTAAGGTAATGATGTTTGTCTCATTCTGTTATTTTTCCTTCCCCCCACCCCCTCCCATCCCTCATTTCCCTCCATACAATCCATCCTTCCTCCATTCTTGCCCCCTCCCACTCCCCGTTATGCATCATCATCCACTTATCAGAGAAATCATTTAGCCTTTGTTTTTTTGGAATTGGTGTATCTCACTTAGCATGATAGTCTCCAACTCCATCCATTTACCTGCAAATGCCATAATTTTATTTTTCTTAATGGCTGATTATGACCTTCCTGGGACCAGCATTAGATTAGAATAATGGTGTCTAACTGGTAAGTTCTCAGTTAGCAAAGGCTCTGTTCCCCCTAAGAAGACACCTGTTCTCAGGACACAAAGCTCTACATCCCTCTAGAGCCCAGGGCCACATGACGAGGACACAGGGAGAAAAGAGAGGCAATCTGGACACTGATGTCAATGTCCACAGAGCTGCGTTTTTAGGGACATGCCCCAAGTCAAAAAATAATCAGCCCAACAAACTCCAGAATATAAATGGCTATATTTATGGTGGAGAATATGGTCAACACCAGCTGGAAAAGGTACCAGAGGAGGGATTCTCATATCCTTTTTCGATGTCTATGTTGGTTTGCTCTCACTTTTGCTGATTAGTGTCTGTGGTGAGCAGGGAGCCATCATAGACCATGGAGCCATGGAGCAGCAGGTTCTGACCTGGTGTTATACACTGTGATTTCTGAGTGACAAGCTTACAAGGGAGCCACAGGGACCTCTCCTGTGGCTAAAGGGAGAAAAGGCATAGCTGTGTTCCTGGGATCACTGGCCACCCATCCAGGGACAGAACAAGCAGGCTGTGGGCTCTTGAAGAACCAAGTATAGCTGGAAGGCCTTGTCTTCTCCAGTGTCTGGAGGGAAGCATTCTCTGCCTTCTAGCCAGGATCTCAGCCCAAACCAGCATCTCCAAGGCTCACTTCTCTCTCTCAATGGCTTTGCCATCTTCCAGTTACCCTGGCTACAGCTCATTCTTCCTCCTCCCCTGTTCTCTTCTCTCTTCCAGCTTCTGTGATGCCCCCGTAGTTACAAACTCCTACAGTCAATCAGTCCACCAAGTCTTATCCATCCAACTTGCCCATTGAATTGTCCCTCTCATCCTTTCCCTCCTCTCCTCTCTAATTCTCTTCCCCTAAGGGGGTAGCTGCCTCATTAGTAGCCCTGCCCTCCAGCCACATCCCACACAACCTGTGTGGTGGTAGTCCAAATATTTCCAGAGCTGACCATGTTGTTCTTTGTTTAGAAACTATGAATGTCTCTCCGTGGCCACGCAATAAAGTCTGAACATCATCCCTTGGTATTCCAAGCATCTCTGGTGTGTCCTAGCCAACAGCGTGGACCATGTCACTCACTTCTACGTTGCAGCAAAACTGGTCTGATTCCTGTTTTGAAAACCTGCCCGCTACCTTCTTATTTCTGGGTCTTTGTTCATTCTTCCTCCCTCTGTTTGGAACACCCTCGCCCTCCTCACCTCACCTCACCTCACCTCACCTGCTTCTCCCATACTCCCAGCCCCTCCCTCTCAGGACAGGTACCACCAGAGCTGGTGAAACCTTCTGCCCCGCTGACCAGGGTGATGGGGATGTCCCAACCTTTCATCATATAGAAAGCTCTTAGGGGCCAAGAACATGCTCACTCACTTCTTTTTTTTAAAATTTTTTAGATGTTGATGACCTTTATTTTATTCATTTATTTATATGTGGTGCTGAGAATTGAACCCAGTGCCTCACACATGCTAGGCAAGCGCTCTACCACTGAGCCACAACTCCAGCCCTCGGTCGCTTCTTATTCACTGTTCCAGTCAGTCTCCAGGATGCTGTTTTTTATTTAACAGACTCTCCCCTCCCAGTCATACTGGATTAAAATGAAACCTCTTTGGGTCCAGAAGATTGGGGTTTTGTAGCCTTGCATTCTTACCTGGCTGGCCTTTTTCTAGTCTTAGCCACACCAATGGTCCTTCTCAGAGAGGGTATTGTGGTTGACAGTGTGGGTGGAAATGACTTAGGGTTAAGAATGTGGGCCTAGAAGAACGGTGGGAAGGAATTAGAATAATGAATCCATTAGAAGGGAAAGCTGGGTGGTCAGTGGAGCAAGGGGCGAAATCTTTCTCACTCTGCATCCTCTCCTCAGGGAGCTGCCATGGTTTTGTAGCTTGCATGGAGTCTGTGTTTAGGGTCTGAGGTTGGATGGCAGATATATAGATGGTTTCTGTGGGCTCTTCCAGGCTAGAGGGCAGAGGCAGGATGGGCAGGAGAGGGGACACCTCTCTTACTTGCAGTGGAAGGAGGGCAAGGCATAGGTTCTCTCATTTAAACTGGCTTTTGAGAGTCAGAGATGAAAGCCAAGTTTGCCTCATGTGGGTCCCATTAGCCCCATTTGGCAAATGAGAAAACTGAAGCTCAGAAAAGTTAACTTGTTTATGTTATTCAGCTTGTAAGTTGCACTTAGGTAGGCCTAGGCCTTAAGCCCAGTCCAGCTAACTCCATATCCCCTCCCGGGACCCCCAAATGCTAAGGTTCCTGAGTGACCAGAGGCTCAGAGGTGCACTGCACAATCCTGAATTTTCAGAGATAGACTCTATCACCTTCCTGGTGGTGTACTTGCCACGGCAGGACCTTGGGTGGTCAGGGACCTGGAACACCCATTCCTGGAGCAATTGCATTCATCAACACCCTCTCTACTCAAACCCGAAAGGAGAGACCATATAATTGATAATTCTCCTTCCAAACAAGACTACCTCCTAAACAAATGGCTCTTGAGCTCAGTGAACTCTTTTTGCTCTGAGCAAGATACCATCACTTCCTTTCTTGCTTCACACATAGTTTGTATAATAAAGTTCATCTTTTTCCTTTCTTTGGTGCTGGGGATCCAACCCAGCACCTTGTGCATGCTAAGCAAACCCTGTACCCCTGAGCTCTGTCCCTCAGTCCTCAGCTTTATTTAAATCAGATTCATGCCCCATTATGTTATATTTTAGGATGAGTTTTTCTCACTACCTTCTCCCTTACTCTGTTTTCCTCCTTTTCTTCATCCATCCTGATATGCATGTTGGATTATCCAGGGGCAGCCTAAGCAAGAGGCTGATACATGGGGTATCTGGAGAAGTCTTTGACAAATGGGTCTGACCCTGCCCTCTTTGCCTTGCCCAGGATAGGGACCCAATGAAATGCTGAATTGATTTTAATTGGTGCTTTTCAAACAGATCCACACACCTGGGGGCTGAAAGTAGCTCAGCAGAGGACTTGAAGGGGAGATGAATCACCCTAAATTTCCCTTTGATCCATTTTCTCTCATAACCAGTGCTCAGCCCCAAAACAGAGCCACCCACAACACTGTTACCCTTAGCTCATACCCCCACTCCTCCCTTTCACACAAACACAGGGGGGATAAAAAGCCCATGCTACATCAAGATGCATGATTTGTCAGAAGGCCATTAGCGGAGGAGAGTGACAGCTCCTGCCTTTCTCATTGCTTGCTGATGTGGAAAGTCATCATCTGGTAATGGAGAGAGATCAGCCACATACTGTATTTCCATCATCCAGGCACATGGCATCGGAGGCTGATTTGGGGTACTCAGAACTCTGGAACCAGTGGAAAGAACACAGAAACGGGGCTGGCTGGCCTCAGAGTGGTAGACAGTGTTGGGCGAATCTCCAGGAATAACATATATTTCTCACTGTCCCATTTCCTGGGGAAGGACATAGGTACATTCATTGAACACATATTTAAGTACCAGTCAGGCACTCAGAATACCAAGATAAATAAAAAGAAACCCTGTCCTAAGGGGACTTATAGCCTAGTTAAAGAGATGGATGCTTGACATGAGAGGTTACAGCAAAGTATTGAAGGTATGAGCAAGGTACTGGAGAACTACAGAGGAGGGAGAAGGGTTTGGAGGAGGGAGGGACTGCCTGCCCAAAGAATGATTCTGGGAGGTGCCATATTGATCAGGGTTGACAACCTATTGTAATAACCACCCCAAAATCTAATCTCAGTCCCTTAATACTCACCCCACAGTTCAGTGTGAGCTGGGCATTGGTGGAAAGGGAAGTTAAGCTTCACATAGTCTTCAGGGACCATGGTGCTTCTCTCTCATGGCTCTACCACCCTGGGCCTCAGTGGTCTCACTGGACCCTCTGCATCTGGCCAGGAGAAGAGGGAATATGGAAGGTATTGGACGATTTAGAAACCAGGCCTGGGAGTGTGGACATCCCTCCTGTCCATACTCCACTGCCCAAGACATTTATCAGTTGCACCTAACTCTCAAGGGAGTGAGAGAACTAGAAATGGTTGACACACAGCCACATTGCTGCCAGAGATTGTCAACTATTCACACAGCCAAAAAGATCAGAAAGGGTGTTCTAAGCTGAAGGGACTGTATACCAAAGTTGTAGAAGCAAAGTAAGTTTAAAAAGGGGAAAGAACATGGAAATTCACTGTGTGGAATAACTCTAATTTAGGGTGCCTGGGGGAGAAGCCAAAGTTCATGTCAGCAGGGGAAGACCAACGTGAGGTCCCAAAGGCCTCAAATCTGGACTTTACACTGTGGATAAGGAGGTCCACCAAAGAGACCACAGCAGAGGAAGGAGAGATTCAGGTTCACTGTCAGAAGGTCACTGCATGGCTGGGTGTGGACAGTGGGTTGGAAGGAGCGAGAAGCTGGAAGAAGGGAACTTGGTCCTGAGGATGATAAGGACTGAATGAGAGTCCACAGGCAGGAAGTGGGGTGGAAAGGTGCCCCGTACCCATTAAGACAGAGTTCAAGGGCTGGCAGATTCCCGAACATTTGTCCCAGAGTCTGAAATAAATGGCTCCTACTTTTGTAGCAGTGATGGTCCCTCTGAAGGACTCTTCCCAAGAGTTGATTTGTCCTGTCCACTTAATGGTGGGAGTCTGTCCTGGCCCTTTGCCTCTTGCTTTTCAAAAGCCTATTTTCTATCCATGACTATAAACCAACAAGAGTCCCTTGCCCTAAAAGTGCACATGGAGAATCCTAAATGGTGCTTGCTTCGGCAGCACATATTGTAAAATGGAAATGATACAGAGGAGATTCACATGGTCCCTGAGCAAGGATAGCATGCAAATCTGTGAAGCATTGCATATTTTTGTGAGACCCTGTCTCTAAAGAAAATACAAAAGAGGGCTGAGGATGTGGCTTGGTGGTTAAGCATCTCTAAGTTCAATCCCTGGTACCAAAAAGAATCCCAAATAATTCTACCTCACTTAATGCCTACTGTCAAGATTAAGTGGCTTGAAAACAAAAATTGAGAAACAACCCCAAACTTGGGGGTCGATGGTACCATCCTTCAGGATTACATCATCAAACAGAATATGCCTGCCTCTGGTGAAAGTTGCTGTGTCTGCAGGGGAGATTTGTGCTCCCTTGTAATAGGAAAGATCTTGTCCTCCTAAGTAATACGATGCCTGCTGCACGTACTGAAATATTTACCATTGTGATCACTTTTTTATTGAAGCCACACAGTTAGGGGGCCAGGACTGAAGCCTAGTCAGAAACAGCAGAATCTGTGTAAAAGGGGTGGCCCCTTGAGGGATGTATGGAATGCTTCAAAGCAGAGGGCAAGTGACTGTCTAACTGGGGTGACGGTTGGGAGAGGACAAGCAGCTGCAGAGAGGAGGGCTGGCACATTGACATATTGTTACCTCTCTGTGTCCCTGTGCCAGTGCCTGAATTCCTTCTTTAACCACATGGGTGGCTTCATTACAATTTGAAAACCACAGGTCCTCAACCTCTAGGAGACAAAGGGTTCCCTAGGTCCCTGATTCTGTCCCTCAACCTCTGGAGCAAACCAAGACACCTGCAACCCCCTGAGGGAGGGCATCTGCTTGGCATGAAAAGTGGAGTTGAAGGTTGAAGGTCCTACCCTGCGTGGTACACAAATCCTTCTGCCCCTTTGCATTGACAAGGACGTTAAAAGGTGAGTTGCCAATGATCAGGCAGAACTAGATTTCCATCAAAAAGATCTCAAGCTTTAATGAAGTCTACAGAGCTGCTTTTTTAAAATTTGTTCTAAAGATATACATGAGAGTAGAGTGTATTTTGACATATTATACATACATGAAGTATAACTTATTCTAATTGATTAGGTTCCACTTCTTGCAGTTTTACATGATGTGGCATTTCACTGATCATATATTTATATATGAATAGGAAAGTTACAGCCAAGTCATTCTACTGTCTTTTCTATTCCCGTCCCCTCTCCCTTCCCTTCATTTCCCTTTGTCTACTCCTCTGAACTTCTATTCTTCCCTCCTCATCTTAATGTGTATTAGCATCTGCATATCAGTTCAGCCTCTGGTTTTGCAGTTCCACCCATTTACTGGCAAAAGTCGTAAAGTCAATTCTTTTAATAGCTGAGTAATATTCCATTGTGTATTTATACCGCATTTTCTTTATCCATACATCTGTTTCTTGAACCTGGTAGAAGGAATAAAATCATTTCTCGTAACTATAATTTCCACAATTCCTTAGTTTGGTCGATCAATCCATTAAGTCATACCCCTTGATTAGAGGAGCTGAGAGTACAGATACGTGAGGTGAAAGACCCTCATCTTTATCTCCTAATCAGATGCTAGGGTTTGGGGTGTGAACAGTCATCTTGTGTTGCAGTGGAACTAATAGGAGCCCGAGAACCACAGGCAGCTGGTTTTCTAGGCTCCAACATAATGACCAGTCTGCAATTCGCCTCTCCCAGTTCCCTTGTTTGTGGAATAAAGAAACTCTGGTGTTTTGTTTCTGTAGCTCTAAATTTATATACATTTGCTTTAGCCCTAGGAGTCTGGATCAAACCTGGATCATTCTAGTCTATCAGGCCCCTGAGAAATTCAACTGACTCTTATTATCATGACATCCCCAGGTTCTTGGAATTGTACCGGGTCTCCTGCAGCTTGCCTGCACCCTGATATCCAGCTTGTTTTTCCAAAGATTGTGTGCATACCTGTGCATACTGATCTCTCTGCACAGAAAGCCCAACCCTACCATCTGCCTTATGAACTGCTGCCCCGCCTTCCTACTCACCCTGGTCATCCCTCACCTTCTGCCTTCTCTCCCCCTCCTGCCCAGCATTGTTGCATTCCTTCATTAGTACTCCCAGAATACCTATCCAATACCTGCAAGGGAATACTTACTGCATGAGACATACTGTATGTATTTATTGATTTATCTCATACCATTTTCTGAGTTGTGTAAGGACTTTTTTATTCCGAGCACTATTCCAGAGCTTGGTGCAATAGGCAGTTAGGGACTACTGGTTGCAAAAGGGGTGGAAAATGGGAAGATAAGAGTGGGGTCTTGGCTTGGAAGTTCTTAGAATCTTGCCACTGGGAACGTTGACTTGGACCTGCCTTGTCACTATGTCAGATCAAAAACAAGATGGGACCAGATCTGGTCTAGCAGAGGCCATATAATGAACCTGACCTGCAAATTACTTTTTGTCTTCCATTCCTTGTCTGTCAATATTTCTTTTTCACTTCTAGGGTAGGACAGGACTATTCCACCATACTTTTCTTTGCATACTCATCTCTTCTCCTCTTTCTTCAAATATGTCTGGGAAAGTGATGGAAATACTCTTCATTTTGTTCTACCTCACAAAGGCCAGCTAGCCAGCTAAGAATAGCTGTCAGGAAATGGTTAAGAGAGTACCAAGAATAAATTCCTAGTTGCTTCTTTAGGACCGGAAAGCTGAATATATTTAAGCCTTGAAAAGGTCAGCTCCCTTCAAAGGGGGCAGAGGTTTGATTTCATCCATTATGTGGTCTTCGCATAATGCTCATTTCATTCACTGGCTGCAATGGAGATTTATGGAGTAAATGCTATCACAAGCTGAGACTTAATGAGATCTCAACCGTATCTCCTGGATGTAGTGGAAAGCAACCATTTTGGTAATAAATAGAGAACAGCATCTAATTTGTAAATTCCTCTTTCCGTTGCTAAGTTTAATCAGATCAGTGAAACTGAAGGGAATTGTTGAGAACCAAAAATTATTTTCCATGTCTTAATCTGGCCAGGAAATATTACTCCTAATGGAAATGGCATGTTGCTCTGGCAGTGGTCCGGGATGACATTTGTCATTAGACTAACCCAATTGCTGCATATTGAAAAATATGTTTAGACCATGATCTATTAAAAATCAAACTGGAACTGAGGCCCCATATTACTTCATTCCTGGTTCAGAGAAGCAAAATCTCTTTCCAGGTAAAATCCATAGCAGTGGCCATCCTGTTTCAGCTTGATCACAACGAATAATCAAAGCAAGGCCAGGTGACCACCACAGAGACCAGATTGTGGTCATAAATAACTTTTGCTGACAGGGCAGAGAGCTGATTAAGAGAACCCACACTACCCCTGCTGGGGCCTTGGTTTAGGTTAAGGTTAAAAAAAGTATTCAAGAGTCACACCAGGGAGGTTAATGCAGCTATCCTTTTTTTTTTTCCTGGTTCTGCTACATATTTTTTCATGATTAACCATAGCTAAAGATTTTTACAAATTGTCTTCTCACAAGCTATTAAAGCATTTCCAGGACAGGGACCATGTCACAGGTAAGTTGCTGTTAGCACACAGTAGGGACAGCAGGAATAGTTCATGTTGAAAATGCCAACAGTGATGAACACATCTGGAAAGCCGATTCTAACTGTGGCATCCTTAGAGGTCGGCTATGAGACACATTTGTCATCACCAATAAGTCTCGACTCCCACTGACCTTTGAGACGCAAAGCAGGTGATCCTGAGCTGCTCCACTTTGACCCACACTTTGCTTTCTGTTGCCCAATAAATATACTATGTCCGCACTCCACACCCATGCACATGCACACACACACCCTGAGCATTGTTGTTGAAGACTATGCACAACAGCTACAATTACTTAAGTACCTCATTTTAGTAATACTATCTTTACTCCTCATTTAACCCTCTCAGATTGTTACTGTTATCTCCACTTTTAGATTGTCAAGGCATAGCTCAGAGAATCCCAACATCAATTATATCCACAAGACACTAATTAAAAAAAAAAGAAAACCTATAAATACATTGTAGAAAAATCAGTAGAAGGAGGGACAAGGGGGAGGGAGGGTAAGGAGAAGATTAAGTGCTGAATTAGAGCAAATTATATTCCATGCTTTTGTGATTATGTCAAAATGTATCCTAATGTTATATATAACTAGAAAGAATCAATAAAAAAGAACAAAATAAAGAAAGGTAAGGTTCAGGTCATTTGCCCAAGGTCAGATGACTAATAGAGGCTTCCACAGGCTCACACCCAGGTGTACCCCATTTGACTCTGAAACCCACCCTCATTCTCTTTTGTCAGGTGGAAAGGAGGGCATGGTCACCCTGCAGAATGAGGCTGGCGGTGGGAAGAGAAATGGTGGAAAGAAGCCCTAGGAGTCAGGAAATCTGGTTCCTAGTCCCAGTTCAAAGCATAAACTAGCTCTGTGACCTCAGACAACCCTTCCCTGAGCTGTAAAAGTAACACCTAAAGAATCTCTAGTTTCTGGGGCTGGGGTTGTGGCTCAGTGGTAGAGTGCTTGCCTCACATGTGTTGAGGTACTGGGTTCAATTCTCAGCACCACATGTAAATTAATAAAGGTTCATCAAAAACCAACTAAAAAAATAAAGAATCTCTAGTTTTTGAACCTTATCTTGGCGTCCCATCTTTCAGGAGGTATGTGTGACTGGCCCAGGAGGAGAATGTCCTCTTTTCTTTTAAAGCATTAGATTTTTATATTTTAGTTGTAGATGGACACCAATAACCTTATTTTATTTATTTTTATTTTTATGGGTGCTGAGGATCAAACCCAGTGCCTGCACGTGCTAGGCAAATGCTGTACCACTGAGCTATACCACCAGCCCCAGATGTCCTCATTTTGTACACGGTAGCTCCTCCCCCTTTTGGTAGAGCAGTTTTGTTGTAAAAGCTGCTACTCAGAAACTTAGGACAATGGCCCCAGCAGTCAGCTGACTTCTCTCTTCAAGGTTCCTCCTCTTCTGCTCTTTTCTGAGAGCCAACGTCCTGATCATGGTTATCTTTGCCTTGAAAGTGTCAAACAGTAGAGTCTCAGTGCTGAAATGCCCCAGAGGTTCCCTCCACCTTCCACACCCCTGTGTGCACCAAACCCCTCTACATCATCTGCTGCATGGAGCCTCTCACTCTACCCTCTTCTCAAACACCCTCCATGGTAGCTGTGTGTCTTACCATGTCACAAGAAACCCTTCATTTTGGTAAACCTCCACTTTTTGGAAAAGACTTTGTCCTCAGAAGCTGACACCTGCCGCTATTTAACTTCAGCACACTGGTCTGAAATGTCCATGGGTACACTGGCATCCTCCCAGTGGCACTGTTAATTATCCTTGCATAGTTAATTACTTACGCTAATTGCTTCGCTGTCTCTGCTCTCCCTCCTGCCTCATGTTTCCACTGGAGGTGTGCTTTTGAAAGTATTTCCCACCTCTTTCTGCTTGGTCCTCCCAGTAACCATATGAGCTGATAAAACAGTGCACCTTCTTAAACAGTGGGTGGGTCCTGAGGAGAAGACAACCTGCACTCCTGGCTCTGGAGTGAACAGGTCCTAGCAGACCTCTTTTCCTGCCTCTCTTCTTCCCTGCTTTCCAACCCCTACCCATGAAGCCCCTTCCTCCTTTGCAGGGCTGACAGCCATGCTTTGTCACTCTCATCCATCAGGGGGCCCATCCCCTCCCCCACAGTGTTATTGAGATCAGATCAAAAAGCCAGACATAGTGGTGTGCTCCTGCTTTCCCAGCTAGTCAGGAGGCTGAAGCAGAAGGATCTCTTGAGCCCAGGAGTTGGAGACCAGTCTGGGCAACATAGCAAGACCCTGTCTCTTAAAACAAAACAAAACAAAAAAAAATTGCCTCCTTTCAGCTTTCCCCAAACAAATGGGGCAAGTTCCCATTTTTTTTCAACTATCCAGGTAGTTATCACCACTGCAATGCAGGAGGCAAAAGCAGGAGACTTGCTTGCATCTGTCCAAGGTCCCCAGGCTCCGGCTGTTATAGTCTGGCAACACCTGCACATTGTACAATCCCCACAACTGATCCTCCCCTTCCTTCAAGAAGAGCCTGTCTGAATCCCACCCACCTCAACCAGGGCTCTGTCCTCAAAGCAGAATCCCTGTCTTTTTGTTCCTGCTGGGGTTCCTGGACCCTGAGCCTGCAGCATGAATCTTCATCTAAGTCTCAGGAGGAAGAGTAGTCCCAGAGCCGGGTTGGGTCTGCCATTCAGATGCACCTTCTGGATCATTAGCATTCCCACACCCTGCTGTGCCTCTGGGCCTTTTGCTGGTTGAAGACAGTGGTCCCTGTTCTCTGGGTTTCAAACACCATTCCTATCTTCTAAGGGAAGAACAACTGGCCCCTGTTGCAAGCTCAGCTCCCCTGGGAAATCACAGGAGAGTTCTAAGATTGGGGCAAAGAGGAAGAAGAATGAAGGGTAAATGAGGCCTTTGATGCACATTCAGCCTTTAGCAGAAGAATCCAGAGGGAAAGTCTGTGCCATGGAACCATAAGAGCAGCACTGTCCAGCCTGAAAACTCGTCTGTTCTCCTTCCATGTTGTGGGGTCAGTTTTTCTCTCTCTGTGTTTGGCTGAGCTGCTGTGGACTTGGACAGCCACTACCCACCAGTAGCCTCCTCTCCACTCTTACCTGAAATAGCAGAGGAGGCAGGAAGGTGCTCGCCATTGGGAGGCCAAATATACACATCCTAGTCCCAGCTCTGGAGGAAGAGTGAACAGAATGTGTAGTGCTGCCCCTGGCCCTGTCTCCAGCTGTGCTCCCCCGTGCCCCTCTCCAAGGGTGAAGAAGGAAAACGAGAGAGGTGAATTAGGTGTGTGTGCACTGGGGTACTAGCCAATGCTGTGCCATGGCTCCTGTTCCTTCCCTGTGGAAGTTACAGGTCACGCTCCCAGCCTGGAGCATTCCCTACTGAGCCAACCCGGAGGTCAGTCTATTGCAGCAACTCAAGGCACATCCTCTCTGACACTTCTGTAGAAATGGAAGGACAGCAGAGGAGAGGAGACAAGGGCAGGTTGGGATAGGGTAGCCTGGACTCTTCCTTGACCTTGGGCAGTGAGTATCAAGGGTGCAGTTGGCTCAGGAAACATCAGGGAGCAGAGAACAGAGATGATCTCTGCAGGTCCCTGCCCAGCTTGGCTTCTCCAAAGCCTTAGTTTCCCCATCTACAGTTGTGAATGGATGTACCATCCCTGTGTCCCCAGGTTGCCGTGAGTACTGAATGAAGCAATGCCATGCTAGTGCTTCAACACCACATGCTGCTGTATGTGTTTTGTAATAAGCAGAAAAAGAACTGTCTGTCTGTCAGAGCCCTAATGGGCATGGCACCAAGAGTGAATGTCTTAGAAGAAAGCAAATCCCAAGCTGCTGTGTGGGTCGGGAAGGCTTCATGAAGGCTGCAGGGCTGGGTGGGAAAGAAGGTTCTTGTGAATGTGGAGGAGCAGAGGGGGCTTCAAGAGGAGGCAGAGAGCAAAGACTCCTAGGAAGTGCAGGGCCTCCTGCCAGCACACTGCAGGTGTCAGGCCACCAGTCCAACAGTGTCAAAGAGGCTGAGCTGTGCATGGCATAGTCTGCAAGCAGAGTGCAGGGCCCGGTGCCTGGATCAGAAGGCAAGTGCTGAAAGATGGAGAAATGAAACCGGCTGGATGGAGTGAGGCCACGTGACAGGGAGCCCTGGGAGGCAGCCTGGAGATTCTCCGTGGAGAGTGACAATGATGTGATGGATGAAGTTGCCCTTCTCTCTGTGCCCATCGGCCCCGCCCCCCACTTCCCCTCAAATAATCAACAACTTGGTGTTTCAACAAATCACAGAGTCCTTTCTTGTGAGGCTCAATTTATTTTTTCCCAGGCAAAAGAAACCTTAGGAATCTCCCTCAAGCCCCCCCCCCCAGCAGATGCTGATTCAGGTTTTATTGGAAAACCTTCAATAATGAGCACTACCTTACCTCTCATGGCAGCAGGGCCATGTGGGAAGTGTTTCTATCATTAGGCAAAATCTTCCCCCAGGTCTCCTTCCTGATGCACATGCCTTCTAGAACCGCTGTGCCAGGCGCTGTCTTCCTCTCTTGGGAGAAGACTTCAGATATTGGAAGATGGGGAGAAGGCATCCTAGCAATCTTTTCTAAATCCAACCTGTCAGCTTCCTCCACCTGTAAGTCGTAGAACATGACTTCTAGGCCCTTCACCCTCCAGGAACTCCCTTTGGCACTGCCCACCTTTAAATGTGGTCCTGAGTGCTGAGCCTCTGTCCCAGTCCTGACTGGTCCAGAGAGAGGGCACTTGGCCTCCCTGGTTCATTGCTCAAAGCAAAGAAATGCAGGAAGCAGTGCTGCTTGATGAACAATGTGGGCAGTTGCTGTAGCCAGACAGACCCAGGACACTAGCCACAGTCGGGCAAGGAGGACAGGAACAACTGCAAGCATCCAGCAAGTCGGGAGGCTAATTAAAGGGCTTGCCCAGAGCGGAGCAGGCTGATTGATATTCTGACAGCTGCCCTTAAATTCATTCATGAAATTATGGAGCTGAAGAGGCACCATGGGGTTGGGTTGGGAGCAAAAATGACTCATTTCACATAAATGCCATTAATGGAGGCCACCTAGAAATTTAAGGCAGCAATTTACTTGCATGCTGAACGGAAAGACAAGCCTGAGACCCTTTTGGAGAAGTACTGCTCCTTGCTCACATTGGCTCCCCCTCTGTGGGTCCCCGCATCCTTCAAGGTAGTGCTAGGCCCCTGTGGCACCTCCTTGCAGGAAATCTGACCTGAGTCAAAATTATCATGAGCAGCAGACAGCAGTGAAAGGGGAGACAGAGCCAAGAGAACAGAAAATGAGAGTGAATCATGAGCTCTATAAAACTACTGTAAACAGAGAAAGGTGTACAAAGTTATCCATAACAGACATTTTGGATGAGAGACAAAGGAAGGAGTGCAGTGTCTGTGCTCAGCTACAACCCCTTTCTGAACAGGATGGGCTCTCAGCCTGTTCATGATGTGGATCATTGGCAAGTGAAAAAGGGAGGCAGCACTGGATGGCAGGAAGAGGTTCAGAGTTCTATTGTGTGACCCTGGGCAAGTCACTAACCCTCTCTGGGCTTTAACATTCTCACCTATAAAATGAAAGCTGGCCTACCACCTTACAGACCTCATCTGAGTCTGTGCTGCAGGTCTGATTAAGATCTCCACTTTATATTGGGGAAACTGAGACACAGAGGGAAGAATAACATGTCCCAAGGCCACATAGCTCCAAAGGGGAAGAGCCAGGATTCAAACTCAGGCCACCGAGCTCAGAGTCCATGCTCCTAAGCATGCTGCTCTGCTTCCTGCTCTTCCTGTCTTCTGAGAGTCACTAGCAAGGAAGCCATTGGCAGGATTATTAAATAAGGGAATCTTTCTGGGACTGCCACCTCCAGTCTTTGCCCTTCTCCTCTTAGTGACCCAAGCACATACTCAGGTCTCTTTTTCTCCCTCCCTCTCATGTGATTAGGAAAGGGCTTTATAAATTCATCCAAAATATACAGGACCAGAGGATAGAGTTGGCATTGGGTCTACCTGGGTTCAAATCCTGGGTCTTGTTAGCTGCTTGTTTTGAACAGGTGACTGAATTCTCCAAACCTCAATTTCATCATCATAAAAATGGGCACATATAATGTGTCCCTCATGGGGTTAAGTCAGTTAATGTATGTAAATTACATGAAAGAGTAGCTGGCACATGTAGTGAATGATTAAAAACAAAACTACTATTATTATTATTATTATTATTATTATTATTATTAAGGTATTATTATTATTATTAAGGTAGAAATGATGATAATGCTGTTATAGACTCTGAGGGAACAAGATTTTAAAATGACCGGGTTGGACTGGAGAGGGATTAGAGACACATATCGTCCTGTGGGTGACCATCTACTGCTAAATCTTGGGAGCTAGAGTAATGTCCCCTCTCCAATCTCAAAGTAGTACTATGTCTAAAAGAATTGGGCTTCCAAAGGAGTCCTGAGCAGAAAGACCACCACAGCCCGTGACCAGAAAATCCCTATCTAGTCCCTAATAGTTGCAGGTGAGGTGTGTTTTCCCTTGGGGTGTCTAACTCCGCCTGTGTGATAGATGTCCTGGGGCCTACACGTGTTCCCTGCTCACCCTCGTGAAGGTGGGTGAGGAAAGGAAGGTGAGGGACGTGCCAGAGTCCAGAATGCTGTCCAATGCTGTCCGACTCTTCCCTGGCTCTTCTCACCTCTCCTCTCCTTCCCTCAACCCCCTGCATTAGCAGAGGTGGCCTGACCCCATGGTGCCATAATGGTGCAGAGAAATGTTCTACTTGGGAGCACTGGATGTTTATGGCCTGCTGAGTTCACAATGACCCTTGTTTTCTTCTTTGGATTACGGCTGCAGATCAAGGGCAGGCATTTATGCCTCCTCCCAGTTTATAGCAGTAATAATAATTATGCTGGCACATCGTGCTTATATTGTGCCTTTTTAATAAGGCCACTTTGTTTGGCTTCTTAATATTTAATCCTGTTTTATATTTACTTTCTGATGGCTTAAAATCAACCTAGTTTTAATTGCTTATGTGGAGGAGGCCAAGCTGGGCTGGGCTGGGCTGACAGGAAGTTGTTGAGAAGGTTCTAGAAGCAGGTGGTACCTTTCCCTGTGACCTTTTCACCCCAGCAGGCTGCCCTGCCTGGGTACCCCTTCGCTCTCTTTCTTGTCTTTGTCTTTCACCATCTCTTTCCTGTTTTTCTACAACCTAGTTTTCTCCTCTCCCACTCCCTCTCTTTTGTTCTCTTAGGAGATACCTTCCATTCCTCATCTAGCTCAGATACATTCCATTCCTCATCAGCCAGGCAAGAACAAAGAATATGAGACCCCAAATTATCATGTGATTCATCAAAGTCTAGGAGGTATTGAGTATCAGGGACAAGACAAGAACCATCCAGGTACTTCCTTGACACGGAACCAGGGAGATGCCTGAGATTCCTAAGATTCTGAGTTGGTCAAAGACCCACAAAGGGCTCCTTCACTGTCACTGTGGCCATCTGCTTGATCTATCATACTGAAGAAAAATAGTGAGGAATAACTTCCCATGCTGTTTTTTGTGCAAGAGAAAAGTAAATTAGATGGGACATACCTTAGTTCCTCACTGAAGAGTCTCCTGGGGCAGTAACCACAATCAGAATATCTGATGTGATATCACACAGTATGTGATGTGATATCACAATCAGAGTATCCTGCCACGGGGCTGAGGCAGCCCTGTTGTAGTGCCTACATCATCAGTTCTTGTCAATTCTTCACCCCACAGACATGGACTTGAGCAAAGCTATTCCGGAGGCTGCCTAATGTGGCCAGAGAGAGCCCTGGACCCCAAAGTAGACATTCCCTGCCACACACAAGATCTAACCTTGAGCACTTAGTGGTGAATTAGAATAATGACATCTGCCTTCCTGCACCAGAGGAACACTTCTGTCAGGGTCCTCATGACAACAGAGGGTACTATTAAGCTGGATAAATTAGGAGAGTTAGATAAAGATGCAGGCACAGCTTGAAGATGCAGCAAGGGACAGTGAAGCACCCTGTTGTAGCAACTGTGGGAGCTGTTACCACTACAGGCCTGAAGGTCCAAAGGGAGGGAGCAGTTTCCAAGTGAGAGGGCAGCTATAGGAGAGGGGCGTGTGACCAGACTCGTGGCCTTTGGCAGCAAGATGCAGCCAATCTATGCCAACCCTGCATGCAGGAGCCAGGGGTGAGGGCCCAGCCTCCCTCTCTCAGGTCCACCCAGAGACACCTTGCTGGCACTGCCCACTGGCCAACCCAGCAGGAAGCCCAGTGAAGGAGAATTCCTTGATACTGTTTCAGAGGCCAAATCCAGGGTACAGGGCACATTGAAGAAGGATGGAGAACAATGAAAGAAATATAGGGTCCATATAAAAGCACCCTTAAAATTCCAAAGATAAGATATAAGGTATTGTGACCATAGTTCTATAGGATCAGAAAAGGAGTCCACAAAATTCTTAGGTAAAATCTCTGGCCTTGAGAAAGTTAAAGTTTAGGGAGGAAGACAAATCTAATATTTGTGAAATAAAACAAACTTCCAGAAAAATAGTTAAAATTTAGTTTTAATATTAGCAAATATTTATATACTGATCATTTTATAAAATTCTTTTTATAAATAGTATTCCATTTAACCCTTACCCACAGCTCTTAGAGTGAATATCATTGTCTTTTTATAGATGAGGAAACTTGGGCTCAGAAAGGTTAAATCACTTACCCAGAATCACTTAGCTGGGAGAGAGTGGAACTAAAACTGGAATCCAGGTTTTAATTTAAAATTCTCAGGTGCACAAGAATGGGGTCCTAATTAGAAGAAGATATATTCCATGCTCGCATAATTTTGTCAAAATGGATTCTACTGTCATTTATAACTAAAAAGAATCAATAAGAAATAAATAAAAATGATCCCACCCCAATGTTCCAGGAGATCAGAAGAGGGGACTTGGTGGGCAGTGGAGGGTCCTGGAAGCTGCTACAGACTAGAAGTGGGCTTCCAGGAATGGATGAGATTGAATGGACCAGGGATTATCCAACTCTTTCTATGAAGGTCAGATAGTAAATATTTTGGGCGTTGCAGGCCCTGTGCGGTCCTTCCTGCAGCTCTGCTTTGTAGAGTGGAATTCGCTGATCCCTGGATAGGGGAGGGCAGGTGGTCGGGCACTCCAGGAGAAGGCACAGTGTATGACACCACGTGGACCAAAGCCCAGAGTTGGCATTAAGATGGCACAGTCAAGGGACAATGAGGAGTGCAGCCTGACTGTTGGAGAGCTTCTGCAGGAAGCAACAGGAAATGAGGGTGAAGAGATAACATTTTAGTCCATTTTAGTCCCCTGGGGCTGCCTAACACAGTACCACAGACTTCAACAGCAGACAATGATTTTCTCACGGTCCTGGAGGCAAAAGTCTGAGATCGAGGTGTAGGTGAGCCACGAAGGAAGGATCAGTACAAGGCCTGTGTTCTTGACTTGCAGATGGCTGTCTTCTACATGTGGTCTTCCCTCTGTTTGTCTGTTTCCAAATTTCTTCTATAAGGACACCAATCAGTCATATTGAATTAGGGAACAGCCTCATGACCTCTTTTTAGTTTAATTACTTCTTTAAGACACTGTCTTCATGTGTCTTCACTGTCACATTCTGAGGTACAGAGGTTTAGGACATCAGCATATGCATTTCCGGAGGATATAGTTCAACCCACAACAGAGAGGATAGCCAAATTATAGGGAGTTTGGGATTCCAAATTACAGTCAGTGAGGCAGGAAATTAGAATTCTTTTGCTTGTCTATAACTCTGATTAGTACTTTGAGAAAACAAATATTAGTTATACATTCATATCATGAATTTGGCATCTGGCCAAGTGAACAACAGGCAGGGTTTTATTGGGAGGGCTCAAGCGCCTAGGCAATAAGGTCCCAGCAGGCTGGCTGTCCCAGGACTCAGCCCTTGGCTCCTTACAGCATCTGCAACACAACATGGATGCTCAGGTTGGGTGACAAACACCTTCAGCTCCTTCAGCTTCCAACTCCAGCTGCTGCCAGGGATGCCTGAGCCCCCTCCCAACAGGGCAGATAAAAGGTGAACAGTAGCGAAAGTTCTGAGATTGCGCAGCAGACTACCAGGTGTGGTGCATATTGAAGACTGGGCATTTCTCTTAGCAAATCTCATTAGGAGGCCAGCTATTCCTGCCGATTGTCACAGGATGACCTCCCAATGCCCCATCCCTGGGACAAAGTCAAAGCTGTTTTGGACAACCAAAGGTTTTAGAACGAGGCACATTTCACCACCTCTCCTCAAATTCATTCCTCCTTTTCACACATGGAACTTTGCTGGGTTGCCTCTCAGTGAGGCAGGATCCAGAAAGACAGGGCAGGCCCAGATTTCAGATGTGGATGATTCTCTGCATATCTCCTCCAGCTTCGAGGATGGGAAGAAAGAAAGGGAGGAAGGGAGAGAAAAGGGAGGATTGCCTAAGAAGATTTTGTTTGCTATTTCCTTTGTGGATTTATTGCCAGGTAACCTTGGTGACTGTTTTCTTCATTATCAAAACTCAAATTGCTCTGACTCTCAAATGCTTACCAAAACCCCTTCTAGAGTCATTTTTTATTCACACGGATGGGCTTGGCTGTCTTTGGATATACACCTTAAATGTGGGCATCATGGGGGTTAGGTGAGACCTGATTTCTTTTTAAAGAAAGCATGAGTGTTGATGTGCTGGCCCAGCCTGGAACAGACACATGACATGGGGATTTGTTTTAATAGAAGGAGCTATCCAGAGACAGTCTTTAGTTTTATAGAGAGTTCAGTTCCTATAAGAGAAAATAAGGATGTGTGCTGTGAGCCTCTTTTTCTGGTGACCACAGCTGCAGATAGCCAGTTCAGCCAGGCTGCCAAAGCGTCGCCTGGTGTTTAATGGCAGATTCCCACAATGGGGCGTATAAACCCTCAGGAATTACTGACCCAAATATACCAAGGAATGCCAACTTGACCGTGCCTAGAGCTAATGCTCCTCCCCCAGGGTGATTTGTGTGGTTTCCAGTGTCAGGAGATCAGTAGCATCCACACAAATGCTCTGCAAGCAGGCCAGGGGAAGAGATGAAAGTTGTGCACCCGTAGTTCTGTAGAAATAGAAATAGCCTTAATAATCACCATGTAAGCAGGAGTGGCCACCAAGAGTAGATGTTTGGGGGAGAGGGAGGCAATGCATTCATTTAAGAATGTGATCAGTTTGGGGCAAGATGGAGTTTCAGCTGGGCATGGTGTCTCCCTGCAACTAGAAAAGCTGAGGCAGGAGGATTCCTTGAGTCAGGAGTTTGGGGCCAGCCTGGGCAACATAGAAAGACTGACCCTATCTATTAAATGAAAAGGAAAGAAAGAAAAAGAAAAAAGATGGAGTCTGTACATCTTATTTAGCCATTGATAATATTACTAAAAATGCAATGTTATCTATCACTTGCAATGGTGGCTTTAATCTTTCAAAGAAATCTTTTTTTTTTTTTTTTGTCTTTTTGAATCTTCTCATCAGAAACCAAGGAACAGGACAGCCCAGAGACCCACATTTGGTCCATAGTACCTGGTAACAGTGAAATCAGAAAGTCAGAAAACAAGCTTCCTGTATACTTCTCTTCCTCAGCATTCTCCTTCCAACATCCATCTCCTTCCAAAATCCACAGAGGCACGTTGTCCTGACTTTTCCTGCAGATGAGCAGACAATTAGCCTTCATTTCCAAGGGCATTGGAGTAGGTAGTCTTTAGGGAAAAGTTGCCTTCAGACACCTGAATCCTCTGCCATCTTTCTGCCTTAGTTTCCAACCAGCTCATCAGTGGAGTGGCCAGAGGAGGAGCAGACTTTCCATCTCATCCATAGGAAAAGTACCCAGCATTTATGATTTCAAACTTTCAACAGTTTGGCCATTCAGTTTCCTTAAAGAATCAACTGCGGTGTTGCAATCTAAACTCTTACTACTAGAAACAGAAGCTCCATTTTCATCCATTTTGTTCCCCCAAGTGCTCATGGGAGTTGGCACTAACATGTTAACATATTGCTCTTCCCAGGGAGATAATGTGTCTTTTCAGCAGGAACCTCGAGATGAATGACTTGACCTAAGAAGCAGAATTAATGGAGACACTGAGGGCATCAGGGAATGAGTGAGAGGGTCTTCAGATCACTGGGCACACAGGCAGCTGCATCTCTGCCCACATGAAAGGCCAGCCCTGGCCAAATTCAGTTGATGCTAAATAGCTGTGCATGTATCAAGCTCTTCCTGTTGCTTTAAAAATTACCATATGGTTATTTCTGAAATGGAGCAAGAGGAGGCCCTCTTGATGTTAAAGCCAAATACTGGCAATGCCTCTGAGCAAAAGGTCTCAAGATGTCCTGGCCTCCATCACTGACTAGAGCTCCTGTCCCTGTAGAAAAGAGTCATGAACAGACAGGACTTGGTGATTGGCAGGCTGGTGTTTACCCTTTTACATCTCCAAACAGAAGACCCCACATGTGAGATGCTTATTTGAGTGATTGTCTTCATTCTTAATTGAGGCATGCTGCTGTCTAGAAGGGAAACCCTAACCAAGTCAATCACTTCCACATTTGACTCCTGGTACTTTTTTCATATAGGACTTGTAAAAAGGGGGGAAAATGAACTGTACTGATTGATTGTGAAGTTTCTGTTTTTTCCTCACTTTCTATTTTAAAGATGAGTGTATTTGAGTCATGGCCCTTTACGTGGGTTAAAATAAGCCCCACCCCTTCCTAACATGAGCCAATCTTCAGAATTCCCACTAACAGGCCACGTTCAAGGAAATTCACTGCACAAAATCTGAGTTCCACAAGAGGATGGAAGAGAGAAAGGAAAAAAGTCATAAAACATACGTGGACCTGCAGGCCCTTCCTTGGGGCTGCAGGGGCCCCCTACCACTTCTCATTGGCACACATGCTTCCTTGCTGTACTGGAGGCTGATTTCCTGCTTCCATTGACTGCTGCTCCTCATTAATAAACTGGGCTTATGCCATATCCATCACAGCTCCCAACACCCTCCTCTGTGGCCTCACTGAGGTGTCATTGCTATTAGTTTCATTGAATGAAATGGGGAAAACCTCTTTCTGAGGAATCAGCTAAAGTACTGGCCATCCAGAACTCAAGGCCATCGAAGAATGCAGAACACCCCCTTCCTTTGCAGCAGATTGTCTTGACAGCTCCTTCCACTCGCCCCTTTTCAGCTATAGCCCAGACCTGGCAGGGGTGTACAGAATTTTCTTCTCCCTTATTTCCTAGCTTCCTCAAAAACCACCCATTTGCAGGCAGCTTCACATCTGCTGTTCCCATTCAAACTGATTAAATGTAGATACAAAAGGTAGTTTATGTACTCTATCCTAAGCAGACTCTCAGATTATCTCCCTTAAAGAGTTAACAAGAGGTAAAATGCACTATGTGTTCAAAAAGTGAACACATATTGCTCAATGAGTATATGTGAAAAGAAAAATAAAGCAGATACAATCAGGACTGAGGCAATTGATGGTCTTCACTGAAGGGAACAGAATGATTTAACTGGATGAGGGGGCAAGTAAGCCAACAGGTTGTTTTTCCATCTGCAAGTGGCACATCCAGTTGAGGGTGGTGAGGGAGCCCTTGATTCCCTCACAGGTGGGAGTTTCACAGCATGGTCCCTGTGGAGGAGAAGACAAGTCACCTGGCCAGGGGGGAGGGGTGAAGGTGGATGCCAGTGGCACAGTTTGCTGTTAGCAGTTGCCCCACTTGAGCCCGTGAGGGGGCAACTCCCTAAGCAGGCAGCAGGGATGAGTGGCAGCCCCCTCCAAGAGGTCCTCACATTCAAGTCACTCATTAGATGTACCAGTGCAGACCGAAGCTCAAGTAGATATGAAGGCTATCATTTGTTTTACTTGGGGCCCATCATTTGTTTTGTGTTGTTAATTCATGTGATTTGAGGTTTGGGTTCTATTTTGCTATATTTTCTTATATGTTTTGGTTTATTGTTTTTTATTTGTTTTTGGTTAATTTTTGGAGATGAAAATGGATGATCTATGTGAAAGCTGAGTTCCTTGTTTCTTTTTTTGCCCATGGCTGACTGCATGTTCTCTATTGATGTCTTGTTCCTGGTTCTTGACACTGATCATCTTGTCTGTGAAAGGAGGCACTCCGGCGGGCTTGCTTGATCAGAAGAAAGGGAAGTTTGCTTGGTTTAGTCACTCCACAGAAACCCATGGTAATGTGCCCCTGTGCTCTGTGTATGTAAGTGTGTGTTGGTCCATACCAGAGTGGACGGGAGGGTGTTTTTCTTGACGGCTTGTGACATGGTAGTTGTGTGCGCACACGTGTATATGTGTTTGTGTGTATGTTTGTACATGCATATGTCTTTGTGAAGGGATGGTAACCTGTCCCTCTCAAAGCCGCTGCCTCATCACCTCTTCCTATGTCTGTAGTCAGCAGATAATAAGCAGCAGCTGTTCCTCGGTGGAACCAGCCCTTCCTTTGGATAGTGTCAACCCAAATCAAGGTCACTGCAAATACAAAGTTGATCCTGGTACAGGCAGTGCCTTGATTTAGAAGATGATGCACTTGCTCCTAAGGCCCAGGACTGCCTACTGAAGGTTGTTGTCTTTCCAAGCCTAGCACCACCATTGTCATACCATTGCACATGTACACAAGGGGTTCTCTGGGAGCCAAGTACCTCAAAGTCAGGTATCTTTCTACACACAGCTTAGTCCTTTCAACAGGGATGCCTGGAGTGTTGAAGTGACTCATGGTTAGAGATGGTTGGAGATAAATGGATAGAGAGACTGGAGGCTCCTCAATTTTATGACTTCTTCCTTAACATGGATCAAGCTCTGAAGTTCTGTCGTCTAAGCTCTCAGTGCTAAAACCAGACCTAAGGTCTACTTCCACCAGCTCCCTCAAACCTGGGGCTATAAAGTGCATATAAATGCTTTACAACTCAGCACTACTGTGGCACTTTTCACTGCTGTAGGAAGTAGAGCAGGGAGTTGGTCAACTCCGGGGCAGTCAAGATGAGCATGAGAACAGGGCATCACCCCTGTGCTGTGATCCCAGTACAGACCCAACATAACATGTAACCTTGGACATCACATTCCTCCTCCAGGCCTCATGTTCCTTTCCTGTTAAGTGAGGGGTAAATGTTAGAGTTGATAACTTTCTAAAGCTTCACCCAGCCCTAAATGTCTATGAGGGGATGTCTGGATTTCTTTTTACCCAACTTTAGTGAATGGGAATCCTAGGTTGAAGAGGTCTTTTCTAACTGATAATCAAGCCTATGGTAAGTCATGGGCTTTCTGTTTTATTTTCCATGTTCTCAAACTGAGTCTCTTCTCACCCATCTGGTTTGTCTTCATCCGAAAGAAAAGAAACTGAGAAAAGTCCATCCCTGTCGGTATTATCTATATAACCACCAGCAGTCATTTCCTGATCTGTGGCAGCACTGTGGAGATTTGTCACCCAATGCCACACCCTCACTAATTTCAGATTCTGTGGCTGCTGAGGGCTAGTGATTTTCTCATCTGTTGAGATGAGACATCAACAGTTGAGAAAATCTGGAAGAGCTGAACCAGTCATCCTAAGAACAAGGAACTCCTGTCATATTAAAAGGGTGACATATTAAAAGGGTGACAGAAGGTGACAGAGAATTCTTTGACTTATACTTTTATTATGATTTATACTTTTATTTAGAATAATAAACAACAATAGGAGATATTGCTTCTTCTAAGCCACCAAGCTGGCTTCCAAGTGGGAAGACTCTCTTTTCTGGAAATGTAGCCCACTGTTGCCTGGGGAAGAGGCTGGATATTGACTGGACAGGTTGGCTCTTGTGGAATTAGATGGTTTATGTCCCAGGTCAACCTGCTGGGATGGGGATAGCAGGATTGCTGGAAGCAGGGTGGGGATGGTATCCCTGCAGGCTGGCTTCAGGCCACACTTAAACATAATTTGATAGATTTCACACTCCAGTGCCTCCATTCCTAATGTCCGCAGTGCTAGTGTGAGTCTCAGTACATGACTAGCAGTGGCCATCCACTTAGGTACCTTCCTAAGTGTCATTGACTCAGGACCAGTGTGCACTGCCAGAATGAGGAAGTCCTCAGATCCATCCGGTAGTTCATGTAGGCATCAAAAATGTCTTTTCTACAAATAAAACTGCACCCTGATCTTGAGAATGGAGTCCCTTAGAATTGGTGGGTAGAAAGAAGAGAGATAAAGTGTTTTCATGAAAACTCCTCTTTTTATACAGTGAGTAGCAGATGTCAATGGAAAGCTTCCACAGCTTTTCTGGGGCCATAGGGTTGAGGGTAGAGAAGAGACTCAATGGTCAGTTTTTCCAGATGTGTCTTATAAGGTAAATGATGATTGCCAGATGCCCTCCCACCTTCCCACTAGTTTACCATGTCCTTGGCAGCAAAATATTCCCTAGGTCAAGGAAAGTCCTGAACCTGTCCTGGATCCCACAGAAGGGCCAGCAGATGGCTCAGGCTCCTTCCTCCCAGCCAGCACTCAGTACCAGGATTGTGTGTAGCACACTAATTCTCTTCTGTTCCCCTTTCTCTTCCTACCCCCAACACCTTGCCCTGTGTCCTTTGGCTCTTGCAGTGAGTATGCCCACAAGTGAGACCGAGTCTGTCAACACCGAAAATGTGGCTGGAGGTGACATCGAAGGAGAAAACTGCGGGGCCAGGCTGGCGTGAGTAGGCACGGCAAACCCAGGCGCTTGGGCTCTTCCTGGGGTGTGGGCAGGGAAGTTGGCTCTGGAATTCAGGATGGGTGGGCTCATCACTGGAGGGGCAGAGACTAGAACTAGCAACAAGACACATGAACCTCAGGTGTCAGCCTGTGTGGAGAGAAGAGGGCTCCGGGATGGAGTACGGTCCCAGACATGGGCTGAGTCCTAAAAATGAAGCAAGTCTTCAGCTCAGCTCTTCTGAGACAGGTTGGCTCTCAGATTTTGAGCCCCATCTCATCCCATCAGAGAAATACAGAGTATGGGAGGGAATGAAGTCTGTTTCTCCCCGTTCCATACACCAGAGGTGGTAGTTTAGGTTTCCTGGGACTCTCTGGCCACCCTTTCCTTTTTGATAAATGTGACCTGAAAGAAAAGCAGATAAGAAAGTACACAGCTAAATGATGACTTGTTGGCCCTCATGTGTAATGCTAAGTTATCTTAATGAAGGGAAACAGGTGCCTGAAGCACCACCTTGTGTGAGTGAAAACTCACCTGTGTGTAGCCTAGACTGCATCCAGATCCTCCTCCAACATGAGTCGGTGCTTAGATGTTCCCCTACCTGCTTCCTGAGTAAAATCCCAAACCCTGGCTTCTGGGTGCTGTCTTTGACCTAGAACTGGGCCATGTGTGATGGAGCAATTCCAAGGGCATTGTTCACTTTTGGATTATCATAATCTTAAAGGTAGAAACTAGTCATCCATGTTCAATGTCTTCCCCCCACCAAAAAATAAAAAAAATTAAGGGGAAAATGGTTTAATTGCTAAAAACAGAAACAAACAAAACCAAAAATCCTCCTGGTTTAATTACCTCAGAAGGCCAAGTGAAAATTGAAAGCATGTCATCAGGTAGTCACAGTGACCTTGAGCATGAAGACCTCTGAGACCATTTAGGCATCTCCTGCTTTGGGAAATGGAGACTGATTTTCCTGTTATCTTGGAATAGAAGAGCTGTAAACTCACCCTGGTCCCTAGAAGGAATTACAACCAGAAGACTCTGAGAAGAACCAATCCCAAACAAACTTCTTTTTAAATTGCTCCATCAGCAGAACAGCACCTTCCTCTCCAGCCTGACTCAATAGCTGGGGCAAATCCCAAGCCTTTTAAAGTGGGTTAAAATGTCAGTGACCCTGATCGTAGCAGTTCAGCCTTGAGAATAGTCTTCAAGCCAAAGATGGGGAAGGGAAAACAAGGCTGAGGACCAGACCAGCTCTGTAGCCTGTTTCCAAGGTGCATGGAGCTTCAGTGACACTCATCTGGCAGTGACACCAGGAAGTCTGCACTGCAGGCTTCTCAGCACTGTTGGGAAGCAATTATTGTCAAAATGTTGTTAAAATATGATGCTAATTACATTTTTTAAGCAGCAGTCCAAGCCTTTTCCCTCACATCTCCTTTTGGAATCATACAAAAAGAGCACTTGAGTTTTTGGAAGTGGGCCCCAGACAGCAACACTAGGGAAGGGCCTTGAATCCATCAATTCCAGACCTTTCTGTTATCTGGACAACCAAGAGAAGTTTTGGAGAGAAGATAATCAAGGCCCTGCAACTCTGGCGTTTGGGCATGGTCCAGTTGCAGACCAGGAGAAACCAGGAAGCTGGCACCAGGAAGTCACTTAACAATACATTTCAGGAGCATGAGAGGCTCTGTTGGAAGGAGAACATGATTATCCCCCAGAGAGGGAGGCT
>JAJEJO010051251.1:0-49666 GCA_020662805.1 Glaucomys volans
AAGGAACTTGCTCAGTATCACATAGCTAATGAACTACAAAGTGAAAATGCAAATCCTTTCTGTCCAGTGCAAAGAAAACTTCTCCTGGATTCATATCATCCTCCACAATGAATAGCAAATGTTTTAGCTGGTAACCCTTTCTCAATATGGGCAAACAAACTAACTGAAAACAAACATTTGACCTAAACATTTCCTCCTATCCAGCTGGTTGCTCCAATAAGAAACTATGACCCTTGTTCCAAGTGCACCGGCTTACTCCTGTGCAGTAGTCACTACTTGGACAATGCCAGTTTTATTTTTGCCCTTACTGACATATGCAATGCTGTCTTTCCATGTGACAAATAATAACTATAATAAAATTTAATAATAATGATGAAATAATAATAGAAAAAATACCTTCTTTACTGCTTGAAAACCACAAGAAAATTCCCAGTAACATTTGTCTGAAATAAGAATAAAATTTTTCTGCTAATTCTGCAATGATACAGCTTGTTCCAAAAGAGTTTAAGGGGAATATAAAATTGTACTTCTGAACAAACACAGTGAGAGATTTTCAGGTCACAATAGCAACTCTCTTTTCATAGAGGAAAACTGAAATATCAGTGGAAAGAGACATATTAGTATCTTCACAAACTTTCGAAGGAATTCCTCCTAAACACAATGGGGAGGTAGACCCCAATTTCTCATTTCTTACTGTATCTATGTTGCTTGGAACAGTACCTTCCACAAACCTTCCCTATATATTCTCATGCCAGAGAAAAAGGGACAGTGCTAACCAGAAAATAACTTTTAGAAATAACCATGAATTTTTGCCACATTCTCTATTAAATAAGCTTTTCCTAATGGAATTACAATCTGTACTGGACAAATAATTTTAAATTTTCTAGTAGCTACATTTTTATAAAAGCAAAACTGATAAAAATTACAGTAGAATCTTTCAATTTATCCAAAATATCATTTCAACATAAGAACAATATTTTAAACTCTTAAGGAGATATTTTACATTCCATCTTTGTACAATGTCTTGAAATCTGGTGTGTATTTTACACTTAGAGCATACCTCAGTTTGAACTAGATACATTTCAAGTGCTCAATAGCCTCAATTAGCTGGTGGCTACCACACTGAACAGCATAACTCTATTTCTATTGGTAGTCTTTCTATTGTCCCTAAGTGGAAACAGATAGGAAATGAAGCATTGCATCTTGGGATTTTAGGAAGCCATTGGAAAAAAGAGAAGGCAGAAGAAATAAGAATAGTAGTTTTTCTCGTGCAGCTTCTGACAAAAGAACTACACATGACTTGAGAATACTCACAAATACTTTTCTTCATCATATATGGAAAAGAAGAAAGTAAGAGCTTATAATCCAGGTAAGCTTTTTCAGATAAGTGTCCAAACAGAACAGAAAGTTGCTCAGGAGCTGTATATATCTGTCCATCTTTCAACTTTGATACAAGGAGGATGTCATTACCTAGGTGGAAGATAATGAGAAATAATTCATAGCTCATTTGTTTGAAAATGCTAGAAAAAATATGTGTGTGTATCATATACGCATATGATACATCACATATATAAATAAATAAACATATACATATATTTCTGGCTATAGAGAGAGAAATATGTGGATTTCTGTATATATACACATATATATGCATATACACATAATATTAAAATGTTCTGCAACTTTGTATTACTGGAGAGGGAACCTATTTCCTTGACAATGCAAAGAAACAGCATTTATGTGAAAAAGAGTAATTACAGGTAAAAGAAAAACATTGTACTTTTAGTATAATTTAATCAGAGGTAAAACCTATGAAACAAGAATTGAAAGAAAATATGACAGTAAAAGAGATTAATTTTTGGCCTTAGACAAAAATGGAACTTAAAGAAAAAAATGGAATTCAAGGAAATGAAAAATACAATTAAAAATTAAAAAGATGAAAAGGAATTAGTAAATATGATACAGATAAGAAACTCCACTTATAAATAATTGGTGATACCAAGAGAAAAATCACAATTTAACCCAAAGCAAAAATCAAACCTTAACACTTGAATGGAGGAAATCTATAAAGTTTTGGAGCTAAATGTATGACCCAGTAATTCACTATCAAATAGGTTGTCAAAAGAAATATATATTTTTATACAGTAAAATGAACCTGTTATCAATTGCCATCATAATGCTGTAGAACCATCACAAACCCTAATGAGATATAAACTGTTTTTGTTCACAAGATAATAGGTTGGCTGGGGAGTTCTGCTGATCTGAGCTAGGCTACCTCCCATGTCTGCAGCTGCTTCTAGACAACTGAGTCCACTTGGCTGGTCTTTTCATGTCTCATCCTCCATTATCCTAACCTGCTCTCCTTGTGGTCACAAGGGGTCAAAAGACGGAGTAAACACAGTGTATACTTCCCAGCCTATGGTGCACTAAGTCAAAACAATTCATACGACTGAGCCAAAGTTAGACTGCAAAGGGGCCACAAAGCTCCTGAGCAGAGGAGGTAGACACAAGACCTCTACTAAGTGGGACCATTAATGCAATTATTCAGCTTCAACCTACCAATGCCTTCACCGCAGAGCACCAGAACTCAACAATCATGCTGGATTTATTACTCATTTCAGTGACGTAGAACACACAAGAAGACATTGAGGCATGTTGGTGAGAAGGTATTAGAAAGGACTTTTAGGACCTGTGTTTGTGTTAAGTGGTCTGGGATGCAGTTTGGTCTGAATTGGATGCTGTCAGGAAGCAGGAGGATCATATGACTGGGTATTTTAGTAAACCTATTAGAAGGAGGGAAGATAGCCAAGGCTGAAGCTACAATTAATAGAGAAGCAGCAGTCATTTGTATTAGCCAAGTTAGGGACAGTTGGTCATTTCCAGGTTTTGGATAATGTTCATGTTTAGTCAGTGGTCAGATGTGACCACAAAGTGGTCTTTGTCCTGCTCCATCATAATCAGAGTGGCCTGGTCCAATATCAATGTTCTGTGAAATCATTTCTGTGCTCTAAAGCCTGGTGTGATCCCAGCTGACACGGGATCAAGGTCACTTGTCTTCTCACATTACAAACCACCAGTTGGTTGCTGACACTTTGCTTATTGCTTTCATCAGTCATCTCAAGAGATGATTCAGAATAAAGAACCCAAACAAAGAGAAAAAGCATTGGTATAAAAAAAATGCCAAGTTTAAACACTGAGTCCACTTAAACATGGGAATATGTCTAAATAAATGTTATAAATATGGTTACAACATATCAAAGGCAGTCATCAAGTGAGACATATAAGCTACATAAGAATTTATTAATGGCAAGAATCTAAGTATAAAGCCCCAAGTTACACTATCAAAAGTCAAGTAGTGAAAAACATGTTGGGAAGAAGTTAAAATGCTTAACATTTCTCATTTTTGAGAAAGGGAAGGGTTTTTAAAAAAAAAAATAGTAAAAACTACTTATAGTAAAAGATAGAATACAAACCTTCCAAATGGTTAGGGAAAATATTTTTTTAAATGTAGCTGTAAGAGGTAAAGCAAAGAAAATAACCAAAGAGTATTTTTTAAGCATGAAACTAAATGGCTGAAGTAAAAGCAAATGCCTTACTTGTTATTATCTTTCCCTCCTTTTCAAACCCCTGTTCTTATCTTACACTAAGCCCAGATATGCTCTCTGTCATCTGAAATATTGCAAACAGCCTCCTACAATGGTCTCTCTCCCTCTAACCTGTTCTCTGCCCAGTAGGGCTACATCTGTGCCACCCAGACTTCCTGGAGCAGGGCCGTCAGCAACCATGGGCTTCGCAGTGAAGTAAGAACAGAGACTGAGAGAAGCATTTGAAACTTTTATAGCAATTTGACAAGCTATTTTATGTCTGATGAAGACTAATAATTAAAAACTGGTGCTTACATTTTTATTTCGTTTGTCTAATAACTCATTTTTATTATACCATCTAAAAATATCCATCTGTGATACATAAGAAAGGGAAGCAAACAGCCAGCCTTTCACCACAGAGGGTGGGAGAAGCTCTGGTACAGACACGTGAGACTCAGTCCTCAAGTTGGAATCTGCCGCAACTGCCCAGATACGTTCAGAGTCTCCCTCATGATGATTCTTATCTTCCCTTCCTGCCTCCATGCCATTCCTATGGGCAACATTACCTATCACTCACATCCCTTATTGCACAAGATTCTCAAAGGGAAAGAGGAGGGATGAACATTTCCTCCTGGAGGAAAGGGCAGGGAGCGTGCACTTCGAACCATAAAACCCTGAAGACTCAGGTACACTCAGAGTGTGTGTGTCCCTTGCTCTCTCTTTGGAGACTAGCTGGCCCCTTGGGATGATGACAGCATTCCTTAGCTCTATGCACTGTCCATTTTACATTTCACACTGCTATCCCAGGGCCTCATTTCCACCCCTACCCCACAGCAGCCCCAAACTAGGGCAGAGAGACTGTTCCCTGAACACGCCCTACACCAGCCCCTGCCCTTTGCTCCCTCCTCACAGACTGCCCTACCTCTCCTGTCCACCCACTGACTGCCACATTGTGGTCCTCCCTGAAGGCCCCCTTTCAGTGTCACATCCTCACATCTTCTTGTTCCTCTTTCTGTTCCCCAACCTAGGAGAATTTCCTCACTCCTTCAAGGCAAAAGCTCTATACACACAGCTCACTTTATCCCTAAGACTTCAATTTTAGGGTTTGTTTGTTTGTTTTTTTCCTCTGACCAGACAAAATGAGGACTTCATGCAGATTTATCTATAAAATTAAATTCATAGTAGTAAGAGGTTGGTTAAATAAGTTCTCTCCATACAAGAGAATAAATATGATAATACTGTTAAGTAAACAAGTAGATTAAAATAAAACATATGAGAACATACATGGAATGATCTTGTTATTAAACTACAGTTATAGATAAGGGTGTAGACACATGCAGAATCACAGGCCCAGATACAAGATTCACACAGATGTAGGTACAAGTCAAATGTTAAGAATCGTTATTTATGTGCTGTGATATTATAGACCCTTGTTTCTTTTTTTCTTTTGTCACATATCTATTTTTTAATCAGAAATGTTAATTCATTTGCATTAAGAAAAAATGCTTAAAAATTTATCACTGCCTATGTGGGTTGCCATGGAGCCTTGTCCAGTCTTCTGCAATGGCACTTACCCTCCTCTCTCTGCTTGTTTACTTTGCTGGGTCCCCCAGGTAGAGGCCTCAGGAGCTAGGGCTATTCCACACTCAGTGCAAACATGGTGCCCCACATCGAGCAGTTGCTGGGGACATGTTTACAGAGCTAAACTGAGTATTTCAGTTGCCAAAAGACAAACATGGGACTAATGGGCATCAGTGCCATTTCCTGAGAAACCAAAAATTAATTGGTTAATATGACCAGGTACAGCTAGACAGGTGAAACTTGAGCCTTTGGGACTCCCCTCTCTGAGTGAAGTGTGTGTTGAACTTGATCACAGGAAAGGTGAGCAAACCCTGCTGGAAGTGTTCATTAGCCCTGACAGACACTACAACAAGCAGTCCTCCCCAGTTCTGCCAGCAGAAGTGCAGGCTGTGATGATTTACCCAGTTGGTATTGATTCTTCACAGGCAGTTCATAGAGAAAGTTTTTCATGAAACTGCCTGAGAAATGGAGCAAGTCCCTGGGATGAGCATATTAGCGGCAATGATTTTCACTTAGTTGCTGTGTGTTCATGTCTCTGTATAAAACTCTTACACTCTGAAATGTATACTCCAGCTTTTCCGTAAAGAAGACACAGTTCTTTCACACATATTGAGTCCAATTTTCCCATTTTTAAGGTTTCTCTTCAAGAGCCTGAGTACATTGAGAGACACATGAGCTCTGTAAAATGCATGGACTTTTCTTCGCAGACAGGAGGCTGCTCTGAAGGAATCAAGGCAGCTTAGCACCATCTGATATATTGGCTTGCAGAAGCACACGGCCTGCTGGGTTTCCCATCCATCCATACACATCATGTGTGAAGGGGCAATGGAAGTATGGTATTGCATGGTTGTAGAAACTTGTATAGCATTATAAACTTATTGCAGTAGTTAAAAAGTGGTCTCCAATAGGTTCCACACAGAACCTCAGAATGTGACCTTATTTTGAATACGGGACTTTGCTGAGGTTACTTAGATAAGAACCTCGGATGAGCTTATCCTAGACCAGAGTGGACTTGAAATCTAATGACAAGTTCTTACTAAAAGGTAAGAGATAGAAAAAATCACACAGAAACACACCAGGAAGAAGACCATATAAAGAGAAAGGCACAGATTGGAAGGATACTGGCACTGGCCAATGAATGCCAGGAGCCACCAGAAGCTAGAAGCAGCCAGGAAAGACTCTCCCCAAGAGGCCTTGGAAGGAGCAGTCTTGCCCAAAAACTTGATACTGACCTCTAAAACTATAAGAGAATGCATTTCTGGTTGTCTTAAGTCACCAAGTTTGTGGTAATCTGTTGTGGCAGCCCTAGGAAACTAATATATTCATAAAATCATGACTCAAGAGTACACCAAACAGGTTGAATAAATCAGAGGAGGTTGCTGAGTTGTGCGCATGTTCACTGCATGCTAAGGCTTCATTTTCAACCCTCACTTTTTAAATATGTATATCTAAACTTATGCATGGACAAGGCAGGGCTGAAAAATGAGCTGGGTTTAACTTTTGAAACATAAGGAGACAGGACACTCTCTTTCTCTTTCCACCCACCCAGCCACCACTCATGCACCCTTAGATGCCACCCACATCTCCATTCTCAGAAGGTAGTATGTGTAGGAGGTAAGAATATGGCCTGTAGAGCCAAGCAGACTCTCCATTACCTGAACTATTTAATCTTTTTTGAGTTTCAGTTTCTTTATCTATAAACTGGATATAGTGAGTTTAAGCAAGGGACAAAGAACTCAATGTTGAAAGTACTCAGTCAATATTGAAATAAATAGATAAAGAATTGATAGACTGGAAGATAGCTATGAAGATCGAAAGCCACAAGCATCAGGTAGAAATACAATACAAAAGAGTACAGTATGATATAACCTAACACAAGCCTGACCACCATGCTCCATTTCCTACTCTATTTATCCATCGAGGTTTAAAAGTAAATAACAACAGAAAAAGTAAATAACAAATGGCAAACAGATAAGGAGTTGGATGGGTGAAGAAAGTAGGAAGGAAAAGCAAAATAAACTACCAAATGGAGAAAACCAAGGAAATATATCTAAGGGTTTTTAGAGTTGTTGGGGATGGTGAGGCAGAAAGCCAGGAGAAGACACAGCCACAGTACAGCGTTGTCACTGGGGACTTCCCCTTGAAGGTCACTGGGATGAGGAGATGCCAGCCGTATAGCATTATAAATTTATTGCAGTGAGTTTATAGACAGTAGAAAAGAGAGAACCACTGCAAGGTTATCTCAGACCTGGTCTCATAGCTAGGGAAAAGGGAAGATCTGCAAAATGTTGACAAGAAAAACTTACAGGAGGAAAAGTTGATTTTGGCTCATAGTTCAGAGGTTCAGTGTATGGTCAGTCAACTCCATAGCTCTGGATCCAAGGTGAGGCAGAACATCATGGTGGAAGGGTGTGGCAGAGGGAACTAGCTCAGGACTTGGCAACCAGGAAACAGAGAGAACTCAGTTTGCCAGCAACAAAATATAAACCCCAAAAGCATATCTCCAGTGATGGAAGTAGGTTAAGCCACACCTAAACCATAGTTACTACCTAATTAATTCATATAGTGGATTAATTCATGAATTGTTAAAATTCTCATAATCTAATCATTTCACTCTTCATTCTTGCATCATCTCATACATGAGATTTTGGGGACACCTCAAATCATGTGTCTTGCCCTCCTCACTCCCACATCACTGGGAAGTGAAGCAACATCTCCAATGAGCAGGGGGGATGAACAAGCAGAGGGAAACAAGCTGGGGCTATTCATGTTCCCCATCTGTAGGCTTCTGCCCTGCAGCCCAGTCTAGGGGAAGAGAGAAGATTGACTGCCAAGTCAAATATGAATTTGCTTATTTCATATGGAGGAGCATATTATCTCTGGAGCAAAAGTAGGTATCACCCTTGAAATGACTACATGAGTATTACCTAAAAAGATAAAGTTGCTGTTTTCACACATTGCTAGTCATTACTGTTTGATAGACTTTTACCCTTTCTTAAAATAGAAAGTATTTCAGAAAGCTCAGGAAAAAAATAAGGCCACAAACACCCACTGCTGAGATTTAACATTTGTCATAAGTAGTTTCATTGATCTCTTTTTAACAGTTATTCCAAACACAGCCAAGTCCCACCCATCCTTTCCCTCATTTCTTCCTTAAGATTCATAGGATTGGTTTGGTAATCTCACTGTGTGGGGTGTCCTTTATGAACTGTGATGCAATGAATGGATGAGAAGAGGGAAGAGCATACGGGGAGACTGGTTGGGAGATCCACATGGTGTCCAATAAGAGTAGATGTTGTGCTCAGAGATGGAGGACACAGTCACCCAGGGAGAGGATGGAGCGGGGAAAAAAATGAGTTCAGAGTGAGAATACCTGAAAGGAGCTACCAAGGGAGCTGTTTATCACACACAGTGGTACAGAAGGAGAATCAATTGCCCTCTGACACCCACAGTATTCCTTGCCTTATGCCAATAGTTTTCAAATGGGAGTGATCTTATCTCCTGAGACATTTAATTATCACAACTTTGGGGTTCGACTAGTATCTATTAGATAGGAACCAAGGACACTACTTGCAATGCACAAAACAGCCCCTCTGACAAAGAATCCTTCAGCCCCAATTATCAGTGATACTGCAATTGAAGAAACTGGCTCTATGCGAATGTCTACCAAAATAAGAACAGGAGCTGGCAAACTTTCTGATTTTGGAAGGATATTGGGATTCATTTTATCAATGTAACTGAGATTAAAATTGTGAAAGGGAAAAAGTGTCACCCAGAGAGAAAAGCCATGATTTTTATATAAATCACTATAATTCATTATCTATATTTGGAAGGGTTGGCTGGCACAATTTGTCTTTCTTTATTTCCAATCATTATACAAGGAATTATTAGTATAGGCTTTGGAGTCAGCTAGATATAGGTTCAAATACTATCTCTGCCTTTCACCAACTACATATCAACCATAGCTCAAACAAAGAAGCAACCACTATAGGCACTGTGGAATAAGGGGTTGAGATAGGACTAAGACCTTACACAATTATGAGAACTCCCAAGAGAGGGAATGGAGGGTCAAGGAAAGTCACCAACCAGCTCTCCTGAAGCACAGGCATAGGGCAACTAGTAAGGGCCTGAAGGGGCATCAGGTAGCCCAAAGTCCACTCTGGTGGGGGCCACAGGAGTGCCAGTGAGAAAGTCAGTGAAGGCTATTGCCTTGCTTCCCATTGTGGGTCTATGGCTGTTGATGGTGGGCATGAATGGTAGTAGGGAAGAAGAACTGGACATGGAGAGGTGATATGTGAGGAAAGTTAGAATCTGCTAACACCCCTGCACCCATCTCTACTTCTCATCACAATGACATTTAGAGTATAAAGACTTCTATTTCACTCTCACCTTCCAAATTCCAGGAAAATTTGTCTTTTGGTTAACTCTAATCAAGAACCATGGAAAGAAAAAGGGTTATGGGAACACAATTCCATTTAGCCAAGTCAACACCACACAACTCCACGACTGATGTGACTTTGGGAAACTTACTTGACCACATTGAGTCTCAGTTTTCTCATCTGCTAAATAGCCATAACGTTAGTATCTACCTCGTGTGGTGATTGTGATGATTAATGGAGAGGACAGAGGTGAGGACAATAGAACCTGGCATATAATAAGTGCTTGACAAACCTTAGCTATTATCATCATTGCTGGATAACTTAAGGTATATTCTAGAACTGGTGTTCCTTCAGAGACTTCACCTGGCATAATTTCTTTGGTTGACCTTGACTTCAGCAAGAAAACTCTAGCACAAATCAATAAGCAACTTCCTCCATAGACACAGCTATTGAAAGAAGGGGAAAAAACAGAAACCAAAAGAAATCTTATATTGAACATAGTACTTTATTGATTATAACAAAAAGGACTAGGCTAAGAGGTCCAATCCTGCAGCTAACCAGTTATATGACCCTGGACAAAGTCGTAGAGCCAGTTGTTTTAGGTCTCTCATCCATGAAAGGGGGAAATACACTTTTATTCCTGCCTGCCCTGGAAGAATGGAAGCAGACCAGTGCAGAACTTTGTGGGATGTGAGAGAGCTCTGAGAGCAAAACACTAACGTGATACTAGGTGATCTTCCCTCTGTAATATTGCTTCATCTCCACAGTGAGAATCACTCCCTTCAAAGTGCAGCTGGGTGTACACCATCATGGAGCTAGGACTCTAAGGTCATTTCTCCCTTCGGATATCAGGCACAGATCAGTAAACAGGTCTTTGAAGGGGACCTGCTTCCCCACTACTCTTCATGATTTCCCAGGGAGAAACAGCAGCCAGAAGCAACCAGCAATGCCTTCCAGGGGAATTACTGAATTCTCCATAGAGCTAAAAGGTACCCCATAGTCTACACATGAAACCATTATGCTTGCTATTATCACCATATCTGTTGAGAGACCCAGAGTGCTGTTCAATGTCAAGATCTTTTCCAGTATCCTTCAGGCTACAAACCCTTAAGAAACAGTCCCTTCTTTCTCCTTTCTTAGAACTGACTGTCTGAGATTCACCTCTAATATGTTTTTATTCCAATAGTCACAGACAAACGTTCTGCCACATCAAGAGTCACAGAAACTTAACAGTGAAGCAACCATACCAGAGTACACGAATGAGAAAACCTTGATCAGGATCACAGGGTAGGTTAAAATCAAGAAGTGTAATACATCCCAGGATTCCTAGTCTAATGCCCTTCCCTTGACACCAACAGAAGGACACTTGTTATTGAGCTTTGTCTCCCATGCCCTCTCCTTTGATGCTGACAGTGTGTCAGTATGAGAAATTTGGAGCTTAACTAAAGACCAAGTCTTCAAAACCTGCCTGGGTGATCCCAGAGAAAGGCCGCATTTCAGTGATTCATTATTTAGCTACAGCTTCCTGTTGCCCAGAAAAATCCATCATAATTGCATCCTCTTCACCCCTGCCCCCTTTTCTCTTGAGTCTAGATGAACATAAAGACTTCCTGTAGCTCATTCCTCATGAAAAATGTCCTTGGCCTGGAAGATTCCAAATATATCTTTTGGTGAAGTATTATCTATTAGAAAAAGATTAAAATAAACTGGAATAAATGAGCACTACCTGTGACCTTCAACTTCATTTCCCCAGGTGGCCTCTTCCATGAGAGTAGGATTCAGGGCACCTATCTAGGGTCCACTTCCCAATGACACCACCAATCACAACTAGTGACCCTTATTCCTAACATCTGTCATGCATTCGGTTGGGCCTGGCCCTTCACCTTGAAACCTACAGGTCAAATGTCTTATCTCAAGACCAGCAAAAATATTGTGGTTTTTCATTTTTCTTTAATCACAGTTTCTCCTCTGGATTCTTTTATCTTGTTTTTCCCAATCTGTCTCTCAACATACTCTGGTAACCATATACCTCATCACTGGCTAGAACTGACCACTGGAGCCTAAGGACCAGAACTGACAGTCTGAGATTTACCTCCAGTATCTTTTTATTCAAATAGTCAATAAATAGTAAGTGTTTTCTATGTTTCAGGCATTCTGCTAGTGGGTATATGTCTTAATCCATTTGGGCTGCCATAACAAAATACCATGGACTGAGCGACTTAAAAAACATAACTTAGCTTTATCATAGTTCTGTAGGCTGGAGGTGTGAGATCAGAACCAGCATGGTCTGATTCTGGTGAGGGCTATCCTCCTGACTTGCATAGAGGTACTTCTTTGCTGTGCCCTTACATGGTAGAAAGAAAGATTTCTCTCATTCCTCCTCTTCTTATAGAGTTACCAATTCTACTAGATTAGGACCTTGCTTCTATGACCTCATTTAATTTTACCTTCTAAAAGCTCTACCTCCAAATAGTCACATTGAGAAACAGGGACTTAATGTATTAGTTTGGGGAAAGGGACAGTTTAATCCATAGCAGTACCCAAGGGCAAGCCAAACAGATGTGATCCCCATCCTCCTAGGCTTCTTAACCTTGGTCAAGTTGACCTCTCCATGCCTCAATTTTCTCATCTATAAAATAGAGACAGGTAATAATAGTTCCAGTGTCACCCAATAACTGTGAAGATCAAATGAGCTCATGTATCTAAAGCCCTTGAAAGAGGTCTCAGCACAGAGACAGTATCCAATAGGTATTAGCTGTTATAGTTGTTATGACTATGATTATGATAGAAAGGCATTGTGGTGTACACCTGTAATCCTGGCTACTTGAGAGGTTAAGGCAGGAGGATTGCAAGTTCAAGGTCAGCGTGGGCAACTTAGACTCTGACCGGAAATAAAAAGCTGGGTATATATCTTAGTGTACCTCTAGGTTCAATTGCCAGTAGGAAGAAAGAAAGAAGAAAGAAAGAAAGAAAGAAAGAAAGAAAGAAAGAAAGAAAGAAAGAAAGAAAGAAAGAAAGAAAGAAAGAAAGAGAAAGAAAAACAGATATTATCAAATGCAAAATTCTAAGAAGTTCAGTGAAAGAGAGGTCCACTGTGGCAGGAGGTGTTTGACAAAAAATCAACCTGGACAGAGAGTTTGGGGAAAACTTCTAAGAAATTGACCCTTGAGCTAAAATCTGAAGGAGGAGTAAAAAGTGATAGGTATGGAGGAAGTGGAATGGCTTCTTAGCAGAGGAAATGGAATATGCAAAGGCGTGATGCAGGAAAATAGGTGATGAGTTCAAAGGACTCTAAGAAAGCTCATGGAGCTCATACAGAAAAGATGATCCAGAGGAGACTGGAGTCCGGTCAGGCAGGCAGTGCCTGGTGCAGAGTTTTCATTATCCAAATAACACTGGGAAGTGCTGCAAGATTTAAGGGACTGAGCTGACAGGATTAGATTGACATGTTTGAAGAAGGCAGATATTCCAGTGTGGTTCTTTGGAGCAAATGTAGGATCTGCATACACAGTGGTCTTTCATTTGTTCCCATAGAATTCAATTTGCTCCCCACAGCTCCAGGTAATAACCTAACTCTCAAAACTGTTTTGGGAGGGGTCACATGGTCTGCATTGCTGACAATTTTGTCTTGTTCCTACAAAAACACATATAGCATATGCTGTAGTGTTTTTTTTTTTTACTTACAATATAAGGCACTTATTTACAATTACGGTTCATAAAATTTGGAAGATTGTAACGTCACCTACTGTTTTGGTCAGCTTTGAGTCATGGCTACCAAAAGACCTGACAAGAACAACATAGAGGAGGAAAAGTCTGTATTTGGCTCATATTGTCAGAGATCTCCATCCATAGATGGCCAACTCCATGGCCAACTCCAAGGAAGAACATCATGGTAGAAGGGTGTGGAGGAGGAAATTCATTCAGGACAAGGCAATCAGGAAACAGAGAGAGCTCTGCTTACCAGGGACAAAGTATAAACCTCAAAGGTACACCAGAGTGACCTATATCCTCCAGCCACACCCTACCTACCTCACCCCGTTAATCCCTATGCGTGGATTAACTCCCTGATCAGGTTATAGCACTCATAATCTAACCATTTCACCTCTGAATGTTCTTCCATTGTCTCACACATGAGCTTCTGGGGGATACCTCATAGCAACATCACAACACATACCATGATGACTGGCCCAGATAATGAGTCCTCAAAAGCTGCTCAGTTAAATACAACTTTTTACTAATTAAATAAATAAGCCAATAAACTCCCTTAGAGAGCAATTCCCCTCTTTGAAGAGATTATGTGTAGCTCTCCGTGGGCCCAGATTACATCTGATCTTATAGACTTCAGGGTTCTGGCAGGAGACACTGTGATCCAACGCTAGGTCCAAAGACCTTCAATAAAGGAGCGACTTACAGAGAGGTGTAGACAGGCTTAAGGAGTCTGGGGGTGATGCTGTGGCACCCAGAGACCAGCAATGTCAGGGAGACATCACTGCCCACCCCACTCTCACAGTAACACCTCGTGGAACATTGATTGCAACACCTCGGCAGTAAAATTGGCTCCAATCTAATTTTCTGACTCTCCTCATCAATTCTCCTCCCCATCCTCAACCAAGTGTAGAATTTGGATCTCTGTTCATAAGGGAAAGTGCTTCTGATTCCATATCCTACATCCTTCTGTACTCCAGTGTTAGTACTCAGATCTAAGTTCTCCAAGCTCAGACTAATCTTATTTCAAACTGTGCCTTCTTGGAGGCTCAGAATAAAAGTCCCTTTTATCACAAGTGCTTAGTTCTCACAAATCAAAATCAACTTGGCTTTCAGACTATAGTTTCAACCATGGACTCTCAAAACTTAAACATTGACGATAACAATGTCTTCTTTGTTGTGTGCCGCATCTATTTTCCCCTAAAGCAAAGTAAGTTATTGATTTGGAAGGAAGGAGAGAAAGGAAAGACAATTAGAAGCATCTAGGGATTTCTAAAAGTGAAAATACATTAATTTAGAAAATATCCCCCCTGCTACATTTGTAAGCCTGAGGGGTGCTACTCAGTAAGGGAGTACAAGCAACTATGCAACTCCACACTGAACCCCCTTCTGCTAAGCATGATTGACTTCGTAAGAACTACAGTACAAATGACTATGTTTACACTTTGTAAGTTAAAATCCCACTCTAATCATGCTTTCTAAGGAGGGATGGTCAACCATTCCATTCAGTCACCATGGCTGAATTGGAATAATCTTGGAACTTATTGGCAATATTTACAAATACTCTCTTGAATGACTTTTAGACTGGCTGATTCCACCAATATGTTTGGATTTTATCTATCTATTTCATGAACAGTAACCTTTCCCTGATAGGCCAGGAGTGTGCATGCAGATGACCTAGAAGTTTACCAGAGAAACTTCTTTCCTGATCATCCTTAACCCTCCCACATGAGATTTGATAGGTGTCTTCTGGACCCATCTGTTTTAAAGGAAATGAGTCCTATTCACTAGATGAAGAGAATAAAGAAGGAAGAACTGAAATGGCTCACCCCAGCCACTGTGACTTCCACCCTGCAAGAAGAGTCTTGAGTTTGAGTTGGAGGTGGTGGACCTTGGAGACAAATTTATGAAACTTCTAGGCCATAGTCAAGTTGCTTAGTTGGCCACAAGGTTATTCCAGCAATTGACAATTCACAAAAGCCCCATGCTTGTCCATTTCCCCCAAGGTTGTTATATTAGAATGAGAGAATAATTTCTCATTGAGTAATTAGCTCTTCAGACCCACTTATTAGAAGTAGATGTTTAATTATTATTGGCTAAATTGCTTTATCTTTCTTGGTGAAACAAAGTTTAATAACTCCAGGAATTAAAATCATTGTAGGCTCTCCCTTTAGTGTCTGTGGGGCTTTTGTGTATGGAAATACTCACCAGTATTTTGTTTAATGATCAATTCATTAGACTCGTATACCTAATAAAGGAAATTTTGAAAGCCTATTTTTCTTGAGCATTTAGTCATTGATCACATTTTGATTCATTCAATTCCCTAATACAATTTAAATTGCAATTACAAATTATTGCCACCGGTTCTTTTGAAAACTTTCAGTGCCTTTAAGAATGGTCAAGACAACAAAAGCATGATGATTTCAATACTATTTAAAACTATTTCACTTCGTAAAATGGCCTCATAAATGCTAAAATTATGGATTTAACTTTTTTATAAATGTTCATCCTTTTTAATATTTTTAACTTCCATGATTTTCTAGGGTTTCAGTAAATCTACTAGACACCATTTGTTTATTTATTTATTTATTTATTTTCAGCTTCATTGAGATAAACATGACAATCAAATGTGCATAAATTTAAAGCATAAAATATGATGATTTGATAGACCTATACATTGTGAAATGATTACTATATTCAAGTTGATTAACATCTATGACCTCACATAGTTAACCTTTATTTATTTAGATGAGAACACTTGGGATCTACTCTCAGCAAATTTCAAGTATATAATACAAAATTGTTAACTGTAGTCCCCATACTATCCATTAGAGTCTCATAACTTATTCATCTTATAACTGAAAGTTTGTACTCCTTGACCAATATCTCCCAATTTTCCCTACCCCAAACCCTGGCAATCACCCATTCTACTTTTTGATTCTATGGGTTTGACTTTGTTTTTATTCCACACATCAGTAATACTTTTTAGTATTTGTCTTTCTCTGATTGGTTTATTTCACTTAGCATAATGCCCTTAAATTTCATCCATGTTGTCAGGAAAGGCTTGATTTCCTTCTTAAAGCTTAATAACATTCCATTATGTGTGTGTGTGTGTGTGTGTGTGTACATTTTCTTCATCTACTCATCCATTAATGGACACCTAGGTTATTTACAAATCTTGGCTGTTGTGCATAATGCCGTAAAAAACATGGTGCACATATTCAAAATACTGATTTATAGCCAGGCATGGCAGCAAATGCCTGTAATCCCAGCAGCTCAGGAGGCCAAGGCAGGAGGATCATGAGATCAAAGCCAGCCTCAGCAACTTAGTGAGGCCCTAACTAACTCAGAGAGAACCTGTCTCTAAATAAAATACAAAAAAGAGCTGGGGATGTGTCTCAGTGGTTAACTGTCCCTGGGTTCAACCCCTGGTACTACCAAAAAAAAAAAAAAAAATGAAAGTGATTTATTTTACTTCAGATATACACCCAGAAGTGGGATTTGGGGATCATATGATAGTTCCATGCAATTTTTTGAGGAGTTTCCATACTGCTTTCCATAATGACTGAGCCAATTTATATTCTCACAATAATATATGAGTTCATTTTTTACCACAGCCTCACTAACACATTTTATTTTTTATATTATTGATAAAAAAAAAGCCACCTTAACAATCTCACTGTGGCCAGACACCACTTTTTAAATTACCTAAACTTTCAGTAATTTTTCTGGACCCCAAAGAAAATGAATTTCACCTCAGAAAAACCTAGAAGGAAGGTGCTAGATTGAGGCCCTGTTAACTTTTGACAAGAACATGGGGCATAGTTTGTCAATCCTCTCATCACTAGGTTAAGTACATTCTTATTACAAACTTTCACTGATTGAATTATAGGACATTTACATCCAGAGCTTTCATTTCTCAGGTTAGGTTCCTTTTTCAAAAATGAGTCTATTAATCAGGGTTCTCCATTTATATAGGAGATACATATAAATAGATCCTATATAGAAATACATTTTTTATGAGGGATGGGTTCATATTATTGTGGGGGCTGGTGAGTCCCACAATCTACCACCTACAAGTGGCAGGACCAGGAAATCCAGTGGCATAGTTCCAATCCAAACCCAAAGGACCAAGAACTGGAAACCAATGGTGTAAGTCACAGTCCAAGTCTGAAAGCCCCCAAACCATGCTCACTGTTGTTCAAGGGGCAAGAGAAGATAGATGTTCCAGCTCAGAAAGACAGAGTGAATCCACCTTTCCTCTATTTTTATTTTATTAGAGCATTATAGTAATACATAGCTGGCTTCATCCCTACAATATCATAAATGCATGGAATTCAATTTCAGTTCATGATACCCCACTTTCTCCTCCCATCCTCCTGCCCCTCCCCCATTCTCCATCCTTCTCCATCTTTTATCTATTTTTGATTGGTTATTTTTCCTTTATATAAAGGTGAAATTCCTTGTGGTATATTTATGTACACACATAACACAATTTTTTAAGAATCCATTCCACATTGCCTCCCCTTTCCCATCTTTCCACTCTGCCTCTTGATATCCTTCTTCTACACTACTGATCTTCCTCATATCCTTATAATATCCTATTCTTGACTCCTTCCTTCCGTATAAGAGAGAAAACATTTAACCTTTGAGTTTCTGAGTCTGGCTTATTTCACTTAGCATGATGTCCTCCATTTCCATCCTTTTACAAGCAAATGCCATCATTTCATTCTTCTTTGTGGCTGAATAAAACTCCAGTGTGTGCATGTGTGTGTGTGTGTGTGTGTGTGTGTGTGTGTGTGTGTGTGTAGAGCAATTACTTAATCCATTCATCTACTGACAGGCATCTGGTTTGATTCTATAATTTAGCTATTGTGAATTGTACTGCTATCAACATTGAGGTGGCTATATCTCTGTAGTATGCTGATTTTAGTTCTTTGAGAAAAATACCAAGGAGTGGAATAGCTGGGTCATATGGTGATTCTATTCCTAGATTTTTTGAGAAATCTCCACACTGCTTTCTAGAGTGGTTGGACTAGTCTGCATTCCTACCAACAATGTACAAGGGTACCTTTTCCCCCACATCCCCATCAGCATTTATTATTGTTTGTGTTCTTAATAACTGCCATTCTGACTCGAGTAAGATGAAATCTTAGTGTACTTTTGATTTGCATTTCCCTGGTTACTAGAGACGTTGAACATTTTTCCATATATTGTTTGTTGGCCATTTGTATTTCTTTGATTTCTTTCTTTCTTTCTCTCTCTCTCTCTTTTCTTTTTTTTTTTTTTTCAGTAGTGCAGATTGAACCCCACTGAGCTACATCCTCAACCCTTTTTTTATTTTTTTTATTTTGATACAGGGTTTTGCAAAGTTTCTTAGGGCCTCATTAAGTTGCTGAGGCTGGCTTTGAACTTGTGATCCTCCTGCCTCAGCCTCCCAAGTCACTGGAATTATAGGTATGTGCCACCACACCCAGCAGCATTTGTATTTCTTCTTTTGGGAAGTTTCTATTTAGTTCTTTAACCCACTTATTGGGTTATGTGTGTGTGTGTGTGTGTGTGTGTGTGTGTGTGTGTGTGTGTGAAGATTCTGAGGGGTTTTTTTGTAATCTATTCTGAATACTAATGCCCCAAATGTCTTTTCTGTGTCCATTGAGATGATCATGTGATTCTTGTCCTTAATTTTGTTTAAGTGGTGAATTACATTTATTGATTTGCATAAGTTGAAACAACCTGGCACCCTAGAATGAAGCCCACTTGATCGTGGTATATTATCTTCTTCATGTGTTTTTGAATAGAGTTTGCTAATATTTTATTAAGGATTTTTCTATCTGTTCATCAGGGATATTGGTCTGGAGATATCTTTCCTTGGTGTGTCTCTGAAAAAGACTTCCTCTGGTAGAACTCAGCAAGGCTTTTAATTTTTGTTTCAACTGCATTATTTGACATTGGTCTGTTTAAGTTTTTTATATCTTCCTGGTTCAATTTGGGCAGGTTTTTTGTGTCTAAAAATTTGTCAATGTCTTCTAGATTTTCCAGTTTATTGGAGTATAAATTTTCAAAATAGTTTCGGATGTTCTTCTGGATTTCAGAATGGTCTGTGGTGATATCTCCTTTCTCATTTTTAATTTTATTGATTTTGGATCTTCTTTTTTTTAATGTAGGCATTCAGTGTTGTAAGTTTTCCTCTTAGAACTGCTTTTGTACCATCCCAGAGATTTGATATGTTGTATCTCTGTTCTCATTTGTTTCTAAGAATTTCTTGATTTCTACTTTCATATCTTCTTTGATCCATTTTTAATTGAAAAGAATAGAATTGGTTTCATTTCCATGTATTTGTGTCATTACTATTATGTTTCTTTCTGTTGATTTCTATTTTCATTACATTATGATCCTATAGGATACTTGGGATTATATTTTTTTTATTTGCTAAGATTACTTTGTGACCTATACCACAGTCTATTTTGGAAAAAGTTCCATGAGCTCCTGACAAGGTCAATTCAGTTGTTTTTTGATGAAATGGTCTATAGCTGTTTTTTAGGTCCATTTGATTTATATTCTTTTATGTAGGTTGGAAATATCTTTATTGATTTTATGTTTTGATGTCCTACCCATTGGTGATATGGGTGTGTTTAAATCACCCAGTATTATTGTGTTGGGGCCTATCTGGGATATAATATCAGATATATGTGTAGATACAGATATATGCATATATATTATTTATATATACACATACACACATACACATATTCGGGTGTAATGACATTTGGGCATAAACATTTACTACATTATCTTCTTGGTGGATTATTCCCTCTCCCAGGATATAATGACCTTCTTTTGTCTCTTCTGAGTAACTTTGGTGAAAATCCACTTTGTTAGATATGAAAGTAGCTACTCCTGCTTGATTTTGGATTCTATTTGTGTAGAATAAATTTTTTCTTTACCTTCAGCCTGTGAATGTCTATTTGCCTATGAGATTAGTCTCCGGTAAACGGTATATAGTTGGACTTCTTTATCCATTCTGCTAATCTATGTCTTTTAATTGGGAAATTGAGACCATTAGCATTAAGTGTTAGTGTGAATATGGGTTTATGGTTTCCTGCCACTTTGATATTTGGCTATAATTAAACTATCATAATTATCATTTAGATTACTCTTTTGTTGATCATGTACTTGGAAACTTTGGGATTTGTTTTTGAATTCTCTGTGTGCGGTTTATCTTTAAGTATTCTCTGTAGTTCTGGACTAGTTTTCATGAGTACTTTTAGTTTATTCTTGTCATGGAAAGTTTCTATTTCCCCCTTGAATTTGAAACTGAGCTTTGCTGGTTATAGCAGCCTTGGCTGGCAGTTGTTTTCTTTTAGAGCTTGGAATATCTCATTCCAGGCCTTCCTTGATTTTAAGGTCTAAACTGAGAAATCAGAAAAAAGCCTCACTGGTTTGCTTCTAAATGTGACCTAATGTTTCTCTCTTGTAGCTTTAATATTCTTTTCTTATTGTTTGTTACGCGGTTTATGATGTGTCTTAGAAAACTTCTCTTTTGATCAGATCTATTTGGGGAACTGTATGCATCCTGTATGTGGAGATCTATCTTATTTCTGATAAGTGAAAAGCCATTAGCTTGTATCTCCATGCTCTTGTCTATTCCAGAGATTCTCAGGTTTGGTCTTTTGATATTGTCCCAGAGTTCTTATATGTTCTCATCATGTGCAATTATTTCTTTCCCTTTATTGCATTTTGTGTACTCAAATTCATATACCTGTCTTCAAGGCCTAAAGTTCTGTCTTCAAGGGCTGAAGTTCTATTTTCTACATAATCTAATTGGTTAATGATGTTTTTAGTGCTTTTAATTTGATTGAGTATCTTTGATTTCTAGAAGTGGTTTTTATTGTTGTGTGTTTGCTGTTTGAACCCAGAGGTATTTAACCACTGAGCCACATCCCTAGCTCTTTTTCATTTTTAATTTTGAAACGGGGTCTCACAAGTTGCTCAGGACCTCACCAAGTTACTGAGACTGGCTTTGAACTTGAGATCTTCCTTCCTCAGCCTCCTGAGTCACTGGGATTATGGCCATGCACCACCATGCCCAGACATTTCTAGGAGTTTGATTAGTTTCTTTTCAATGTTCCCATTTCTACATTAAAATGGCCTTTCATCTCCTGTATTTGCTGTCTCAATTTATTCCTTAGATCTTCTTTTAGTTTGTTGAACATTGTTATAATCAGCTTTTTGTTAATTTCTCTGGGATTTCATCCACTTCCATATAAGTGGGATACTTTGTTGGGGGATTGTTAATTTCGAGGGGAGACTTATTTGTTTGCCTATTTCCTCAAGTTTTCAGGGTCTTGGACTTGCACATCAATCGAAATGGATTCCCCTTCCTATTTTTTATGTGTAACCTTTGTATGTAATTATCTTTGCTTTTTGAGGACTTCTGTTTGTGATAGATGAGTAGATGTCAAGAGGTGGGAGCTGAGGTCCCTCTCGAATTGTTCCTCCTGGGGTTCTTCTTGTTGGTTTAGAGTTTTTGTCTCTTAAGTTCCTTGAGTTGGAGTAATGTTAAGGAGAGAGTTGTTAATGCATGAAATTGCATGTAGTGAGAACATACACAACCACACACTCACACACTCAAATAACATATCATGCATAATGAAAAAAGTGAAGAATACGATTTAATGAAAGATACTTGAAAATTTTTTAAAACGTTAAAATAAGCGTAAAAAAATGAGAGTGTGGAGGAAAAAGTAAATAAGAAAAAAGAGAAAAGGGGAAAAAACTTAATGGGAGCAACAGAGAGGGCTTGCCTCTGCTGCGGTGGTCCAATCTGTTGGCAGGGATGGATTTTCAGTCTTTACATTAATTTACATTAATTTAATTTTGGCTCTGTATTTTTGGCCACTATTCTTGTGTTCCTCGCCTAGCTACCACCGGGATGCAGCTCTCGGTTTTCAGTCTCCATTATTGGGTGGGCTGGACAGTGGAGTACTGATGAACTGTGAAATACTGTAGTGGGGGTGATGCCAAGTGCTAGATTGGCATTTCCAGTTGTTGGGGTTTGGACTGGTGTGTTTTGGAATTCTCTTGGTAGACATTTGAGATTTGGACCATGCTCCCTGGTGGTGTGGAGCTGCCAACCTCTGCTGGACTTCTGGATCTTGAATCTCTGGTAAAATCCACTTTGAGGGCACAGGGTCCAAGCCTCCAAGGGCTTCCCCTTCACTCTATGGGTATGAATTACCAGGTGTCCATCACAGTGAGCGTCTTTGCAACAGTTCTTATGGGGTGCCAGCTATCATGGGAGTTTCTCCCTGGGATCCAGAGGCCACATGGGCCTGGCTAAATGTTTTTTGTGCTGGTTTCAGTCTCTCTGATTCAGACACTCTCTGGGCATTTTTTCCCACAGTTGCTGGTGACTTCCCTCGCGAGTTCCCAGGCCCTTGCCCCTCTTGCCAGCAGGGCAAGCGCGAGAGACAGCTCCCAGCGCCTGGGAACCTCCCCTCACCTGGGAGCTGTTGCCTGCCCTTGGAGGGTGAGCCTCACCCCACCCTGATGACCACCTTCGCCCCACAGGCTGCCTTGGATGTGTTTCTGCTGAAAAGCTTCCTTACCAACTGCATCGGTTAAAACCAGGCTTCCTCTGTAAACCTAGGCTTCCCTAGGTTGACTTTTCTTTTTTATTTTTCTTTTTTATTATTATTTTTATTTTTACAGACTTCATTTTGATTCATTTGTACACATATGGGGTACAAATTTTCATTTCTATGGTTGTGCATGATGTAGACTCACACCATTATTGTCAATCATACATGTACATAGGGTAGCCATGTCTGTCTCATTCCACCACTGTTCATACCCCCAACCCCTCCCCTCTTATTTCCCCCTACATAATTTAAGGTTCCTCCATTCTTCTCTCACCTCCTGCCCCCTCAACCGGATTTTATATCATTATCCACTTATCAGGGAAAACATTCAGCCTTTGTATTTTTGGAATTGGCATCTGCCAACCACGCATTTTTTGTTCATGCTTCAGATGGAGTTCTTCTGGAGCATCTCTGAAGTATTACTTAGCTCAAGTTAGGGACTTTTTTTTTTGCAGTTCAGTATTAAGTTTCGGTGAGGTTGCACTGTTACTCACCCCGCTGAGGCATAGTCTTCCTGCTAGGTCTGTCTGGTGCTGAGCAGCTGCTGGGCCGAGCTTCCTTTCTACTCAGCTATCTTCCCTCTTCCTCCAGCTCTTGCTTTTTTTTTTTTTTTTTTTTTTTTTTTTGTCTCTGCCTACTTAGGCCCTCAATGCATGGATCATGCCCATCCACATCTGAAAGGGCTTCTTCTTCACTCAGTCCACTGATTCTAATACTAATCCCTTCTAGAAGCACCCTCATAGACATGCCCAGAAATATCGTTTTACCATCTGTCTTAGCATCCCTTAGCCCACTCAGGTTGACACGTAAAATTCACCATCACAGTGAGTTTCTTTGACTTTCAGTAGCCTTCCCATTGTGCCAAAATAGTGACCTGATTTGTTGGCAATATTAAAAATATATGTATTGGAAGCCTATTGATATTTCTTATAGCGTTAAATAAATACACACTACACTGTGAGCCATAAATTCCATGCCTAAGTCTTTACCCAAGATAAATAAAAACATTTTAAAATAAATAACAAACACATTTGAAGATTTGCACAATAATATACACAGCAATCAAACTGGATACATTCTTAATGTCCATCAACTAAAGAATTAAATAAGTTACAGAACATTCACATAATAAAATACGGCTTGGCAATGGAAAGAATGAACTGCTATATTGCACTGATATGGATTAGTCTCAAAGATATTAATTAGAATGAAAAGAAACCAGACAAGGAGTACCTACTGTATGATTCCACTATATAGAAGTCAAAAGCAGGCAAAACTGATCCATGCTGAGAGAACTCAGGACAACCCTTTCCTTTGTGGTATGGAAATTAATGGAAAGGAGACATGAGGGGACTTTTTGGGTTAATGAAAATATTCTATATCCTGACTAGTGTGTTGGTTTCATGGTTAAGTTTATCAAATCTCATTAAACTCATAAGATCTATTCTTTTCACTATAATAGTTTTTATTCCCTAATAATGAAATTAAATATAATATATATTTTATTTATATAATATATTTACTTTTATTTCTATTATATAAATATATTAATATTTACTGTATTAATAAATATATCTTTATTTATATAACATGTATTTTATTCTGATACATACAACCCAACACACACACACACTCAAGCAAACAAATCTGGAGGTGCTGGAGAACTAAGCATTAAGGACACAAGGGATCAAAATACTGGAAGAAATGGTAGCTCAGAAAGTTGATCCCAAATTTTGATCATACTAGTCCTCCGGGGCATTTGCAGTTCAAGAATGAAGGCACAAAATCTGAGAAGCAAAGTGTGGGACAGTTTTACTGGGACATCCAAAGATAGGGCAGAAATTTGAATCTAGGGCCCACTGTTGAGGAGGGACCTTGGTAGACCTTGGGTGTGAATTACAGTTGACCCCCAAAGGATACATCCTAGATGTAGATCTGTTCACCAAACACTGAACCAAGATTCGAATGAAATCGATCTTCACTTAAAGGTATCTTTCCCAGCCCAAAAACCTGACACAAACACTCAAATCCTCTCCAGATGAAAATAGTCCACAGCCTTAAACTATTGCTAAAACTTCATGTCTGTCTTTCAACTGAAAATAACCAGACATGCTAAAACATGAGAACTAATCAAAGGTCAAAGGAAAATAAATATCAGAAAAATCTGAATGCTGGTCATCCAGGTATTTAAATTATAACATGTGGGCTTTAAAATAATTGTGATTAATGTGTTAAAAGAAATAAATAATTTCCATTTGTGTTCAATGAATCAATAAGTAAATAAAAAAATTTAAATAAAAAAAATAAAAAATAAAATTATTGTTAACCACATCTTCTAAAAAAGTTTATTTACGCTGGGTGTGCTGTAATCCCAGCAGCTCAGGAGGCTGAGGTAGGAGGATTGCAAATTCAAAGCCAGCTTCAGCAATTTGATGAGGCTCTATGCAACTTAGTAAGGCCCAGTCTCAAAATAAAAAATAAAAAAGGTCACTAAGCAAAAAAAAAAAAAAAAAAAAAAAAAAAAAAAAAAACTGGAAACTATAAAGAGTCCACTGGAAAAAGACCTAATAGAGTCGATAACAAATTAAGAGCTCAGTAGATGAGTTTAAAGCATTAGTATTGTATTAAAATTTAAAAATATTAAAATTAGTAAACTAAAAGTTTGGGGTTTTTTACCTGAGGCATTAGTGAGTTTGTAGTTTTATTTTTCAGACTCTTTGACCAATTTGTGTAATATACCATTGGACTCTCTTTTTAAATACTTAATGTTTCTTTCTACTGTGTTAACCAACTACTGGGCTTTATAACTTGACTAATGTATGAAACCATGAACACCAGTCAGTCTTTCCTATTTGGAGAATCAACACTACTTTTTTTTTTTTTTCATTCCTTTTTACCTTATTGGCAAGCTTTGTTCATTCCTTCTTGTTTACACAGATAAAGCAATATGTATCTATAAATAAATCTTGCTTACCAGTATAGAAGGCATCCATAAATATGCATGTCTTGCTACTTGTAAAACAATAAAATTAAATATGCACTGATATGCACCTTTTTTGTGCTATGCTTTCCTTTGTGTATACTTTAGATTAATTTTCTTTTCTAATCTCAACTCTAAGAATGACTTTCTACAAATCCAACTAGTTTCAACTGACCATTATTATCATTTTCATTGATGATGATAATCTTTGTGCCTTCTCAACTCACTTTTTTACTTTCTCTGGTGCTCTTAGAAATGTTCTATTTCTCTGTAACCACAGAATGTTCACCAGTCATCCTTTGTGGTATATGTGTGTAATGGAATATTATAGTTTGACCATTTAAAAAATGAAATTCTGTCATTTGCAGTAACTTGGATAGAACTGAAGGACATTATACTAAGTGAGCTAAGTCAGGTACAGAAGGAGAAATCTCATATATTCTCTCTTACATGTGAAAGCTAAAAAGTTGCTCTCACAAAAGTAGAGAATAGAACAATGGTTACCAGAGGCTGGGATGGGTATGAGAGTGGGAGATGGGAAAGGATGGTTAACAAGGGTAGATGGTTGGATAGGATTATGATCTTAGCTTTGGGGAATAAGAATATGTTTTAGTCAGCATTTTTTGCTGCTGTGACTAAAAGGACACAACCAGAACAACTGTAGAGGAGGAAAAGTTTATTTGAAGACTCACAGTTTCAGAGGTCTCAGTCCATAGAAGGTGGGCTCCATTCCTTGAGGCTCGAGGTGAGGCAGGACATGATGGTGGAAGAATGTGGCAGAGGAGGTAGCTCACATGATGATCAGGATGCAGAAGGACTCCACTCACCAGATATCCCATAGTTACACCCTCCAATGAACCACTTCCTCCAGCCACACCCGACCTGCCTCTAGTTACCTCTCAGTTAGTCCTATTAGGGATTACTTTACTCGTTAGGTTCAGGCTATTAGCCCAATCATTTCTCCACCAAACTTTCTTGCATCGTCTCACATATGAGCTTTTGGGGGACACCTCACATCCGAACCATAACACTATAATTGTCAAAATTAATCAAATGTTTCAAAATAGCTAGCAGAGAATATGGAATGTTTACAACACAAAGAAATGATAAATGTCTGAATTGCCTCGTGTACCAGTTACCTGATCAATCATTACACATTATACATATCTTGAAATATCACACTGCACCCCACAAGCATGTACAATTACTGTGTGGCACTTAAAAATAAAAAGTATATGTTTTTGTTAAAGTTCTTATTTTCTCTTATTGCAACATATCGGTTTTTAACCAAGGACATCTTCCCCCAACACACCTAAGACATCCAGCATTATCTGGAGGCAGTCAGTTGTCACGACTGAACAGGAGCAAATTTTATATGCTTAGAGCAGAAGGGGTGGCTGTGGGCACCTGGGGAGTGGAAGTCGGGTTCCCTGCCAAGCATCCTACAATGCAAGGGCCTCAAACATCAATAGTACTGAGGCTGAGAAACCCTGATCGGAGGCATGGAATCAAATAACCCCTGACAAATGCTGTTCTTTGTTGTTGTTGTTGTTCTAAATAGTTATGCATGACGGTAGAATGCATTTTGACACATTGTACACAAATGGAGCATAACTTCTCCTTCCTCTGGCTGAACATGGTGCAGTGTAATCATACATGGATAGCACATGCTGGGTCAGCTGCAAGAGTTGAGAGATCTAAATTTGAGTATTACAGTAGTATGGGCGTTATTGATGGGGGAGACAGCTACTGACACTGTTGCAAGGCTGATAAATAGTTTTTAAAAGTTGAGTTCAAGTTTGAAATGTACATATATCTCATCATATTACTGTTCACCATCTTTCTTGTATGTAGTTTTCTCAACCACTAAAACTTTCTCCTAGGTTGACAAAAGCATTCTTATCATCAATTTGAGAGCCGTCCTTCAAGGTGGCTTTCCCATAACAGTTCTTCTGGTTCATGCAATATCTGTTCTCCTTCCCTTGTCCTTCAAGGAAATGTAATTACAAAGCAAACATTAAGAAAACTCTTTTTATTGATAATTTTCCATAAATAAACACTGCCAATACCCAGATCTTCTTGATTGGCAGTTCCTTGGTTATAAAAGTAGTTGGTTTAAAAGAAAAATGTAACTTTGATACTTAGAGTAAATAATGGAATATTAGGTGCTGGTCCAGAAGAATGCTAGGGGAGAAAAAACCCTCTCTCTCTCTCTCTCTAAGATTATACTTGAAAAGTCAAGTGTGGACATTTGTGCAAGAAAATGTCATATATTCACAAATTTCTACCATAGAGATTCTCGTTTTTAAAATATGGTATTTCTTTCCTTTCTGAAAGACAAATTTTAACAAGAAAATAAGAGGAACTCAAAAGCCTTAATTTGTGGTATATTAATGTTTTAAACCAAACCAGTAAACTTATGTTCCACCCTAAGTAAGAAGTATGCCATTCTCAATGTGCAAAAATATATATACTCACACGTGCGTTCATTTCTTCCTTCAGGTATCTCTCTCTCTCTCTCTCTCTCTCTCTCTCTCTCTCTCTCTCTCTTTTTCTCTCTTTTTCACACACATACACACACCACTTACTTTCCCAGTCTTTAAAATTTCGAGTCAAATATCCCAGAGCATGTGCATGTATCTTGGTCTTCCCCAAATTAAAGAGAAGGCAAAGAACCCAATTATATTCTGATTTGCTCTTGAAAACTCATTTCAAGCCAATTTTCTTGGTAACCAAGCCATCCCACAGTCTGGAGCTCCCACCTGGAAATACAAGCAGGATAGAATAAGCTCCCAGTGAGCATTGGTATTATTCCTTTGGATGGTATTTGCAATTTGAAATGTGAAATCTATGTTCTTTTACCTCTCTCAAATTTTCATTTTTTCATCTGAGAGCTGAAACAAATCTTTTTCAGTTGCATCTTCAGCATATGAGATGGAGAAACTAGCTATACAGGAAAATTACAAGGCACCCTGCACTAGATAAGCAGGACATTCAAATTCACCTACAACTTCAGGACCAAGATGACTTTTGCAAATTTGAGCCACGCAATTATAAAATATATTAAAGACAGGAAACAAATTTAAGTTACTCTGTCAGATACATTTAATTTCAGTATTTACTCAGTAATGGCTGTTTATGGAGAAAGCAAACCTCCATTCAGTCTGTGTAAGATATTAGGTAACTCAAATTAGAGGAATAGACATTTATAAAGTCATTGACCAACAATTATTAAATAATTATGTGCCCTGGAGAATGATGTCAAACTGTTTGATGGATAGATAGATGATGAGTAGGTAGATAGTTAAACTAATAAACACAGAAAAAAAAGAAGGAAGGAAATCTCATTGAATCCTTACAACCTTACAAAGTAAATTTTGGTGTCCAGATGTTAACGATGGAACTGAGGCTAAGAGAATTGGAGAGATTTGGTTTAGAGTTTGAGTTCAAACTTATAGAAGTTTGGCTCTAAAGCCATGATGATCCTTTTACAGAGTTAAGAAGTCCAAAACAGAATTGTCACTCTGAGACATCAGGACAAAAGCAAAGTATATTCTGGAAAAGATATGTGTATACCGAACTGGATTGAAACACTTGAAGCAGACATGAGAAACTACACTATTAAGACAGTGTTTTCCATGGATATGAGATGGCAAATGCCACCTTGCCTTATTTACATAATTGAATTTGGGATATTAGGTTTAATCAAAATGAATAGAAAGAGTAAACTAATAGGTTTTATGTGGAATTGATGATAGACTTTAAGTTGTAGAGATAATATAATTGAATCTAAATTGCACTGGTTCATAATTTTAATTGAATAGATTCTAGAAAAGCTCTGGAGAACCAAATATAATAGTTACATTCATAGGAAAAGATGAATTTAGTTTTGAGTTTTAGTCATGGCATATATGTGCCAACAATTTCCACATTGTATTCCATGGACCATTTCTATTAAAATAGGATTCCAGGATTCAGATCATTTGGAGAAATGCTGACTTAGCAACAAAGGGAATTTATTGCATATATGTAAATATAAACCTTCAAGTGGAACATATACTGTGCTGGGATGCCCAAATTTCCTTGTCCATGGGATGCTGGCTTCATAAATAACATGGCAGGTCATATTTTCCATAGAAAGAGTTTGAGAAATGCTTGTGTAGGCAATTGTTAGCAGAAAAAAATTGACAGTAGTTAAGACTATACAAATTGAGAATAACTTTACATTACTGACATTATAGTTTGGAATGGAAGTATCCCTCAAAGATTTGTATGTTGAAGGTTTAGTCCCCAGTGCAGCAATGTTCAGAGATGGGGATTTGGGGGAGCAATTGGATGGTGAAGCCTCTGACCTCATTCGTGAATTAATCCACTGAGGGAGTCATAGCTGATAGCATTATTGGGAGATGACAGAAGCTGTAGGAGTTGGAGACTAATTGGAGGAACTAGGTCACTGTGGACTTGCCCAGGAAGGATATGTCCCTGATCCTTCCCCCTGCCCCAGTCTCTCTCTCTGTCTCTCTCTCTTTCTGCTTCCCAGTCACCAGGAGGTGAGCAGCTGGATCCACCAAGCCCTCTCTGCCATGATGCATTGCCTCACCTCGGTCCCATAGCAATGAAACTTGCTAAACATGGACTGAAACTTCTGAAATCGTGAGTCAAAATAAGTCTTTCCTCTTAAATTGTTATTCTCAGGTATTTAGTCCCTGCAATGAAAAGCTGACTTAACACAATTGCTCAACAACCTTCACGAGCTGTCATGTCTTACTTTATTCTTTCACCTTTTGGTTGGAGCAAAATGAGTTGTCCTCCAGGGCCATTAGCATGAGGTTCTCATTTTCTTCAGTCTCCTAACCTAACTTCTTTAACCTTCATTAGCATTATAAAAGCATCCACACTCAGGACAATCGACCTCATAATGACATATGGCTTAATGTCTCCTTTTCCCCTCAAATTAAAAGTAGGAGCCCATTCCTTCTACCTGATTTCCTTTTAACAACTTACTATTGACCTTTGGGGAGAAGTGAGGAAATCATGGGGAAAGGAGCTTGAAACTCAGTTGGCTTAAGTGGAGGTTTAAGTCTTTTAATATTGATGGATTTGAAGCATGTGCTCTGTATTTGATTTTGGTTAATGGACTACTCTCAAAAAATCTAATAAATGATTTGAGATAACTTTTAAAGTTGAGCAGACATTAAAGTTCTGAAAAAATGCATGAAGAGACACAGAAAGACAGAATTTTACTTTCAGACTTCTACATTCTCACCCCAACCTTGAAGGGATTTTTTTTCCATGAAGAGTTTTGATCATTCTCAGAGGGCAGTTGAGAATTGTTTTCTGTATTGCTCAGGTAAGATAATGAACAGAATTTCAGAGAAGTGCTGACATAATTGGGAGATGAGACATGGAACATCAGAGAAATGTTACTTCTAAGTGGGTTGTCTGGCATCATGAATCTGAACAAGGAAAACAAGATAACAAAAGAGGGAAGGGACAAGCATTGATTAAGCACCTACTATGTGGAAAGGACCTTATGCCAACTGCTTTCCTAAACTTAAAACTTGAACCCATATTGCAGCCCTGCAATATAAATATTATTGACCTTATTTTAGACAAAGTTGCAGATAGCAAAGCTAGAAGTCTGTCTCCAATTTATTTGATTCTAAAGTACATGATTATAAAGTGTCTCCATGAGAAGGATGGTTTTAGCCCTGTACTCCACTTAATCATTTATAATAACAGGAAGAGTTAAATGAGAAGCTCTACCCTTCTATAGAGGCCTTATGGGACAGGACTTGAGAAATAAAAACTCTAGTTTTGAAAAGGAGAGAAAATGTCAAAACAGCCCTTCAGTCCAAGTGAACACCAAAAGTAAGATCCTAAACATTTAGCAAAGTTACTCAGTAGGCATGTAGTGTCCCCAGACATTGTGAATTCCACAGTGAAATTCTGTAGTCCCTGTCGTCAAAGAACTTGTGGTATATAAAGGGAAGACACAGGCAAGCTTCTTTTTCCCAGTATACCACAATAGACTAATTCATGGTGATATAGAGTCCAGTGGGTTGTGATTTTTCTTTTTGATTGTCATATTTGATTGACAGAGTAATAAGCACAAATTCAAGGTGTAAAGATCAATAAACTTTTACATTTGTTTATACATGTAAACACTTTAGTTGAACTATGCATCATTTCTAGCACTTCAAAGGGTTCTCTCTTTCCCTTCCTAATCAATACCATTTCCAAAAGAAACTACTGGTCTGACCTGTATTACCATAGATTAATTTTGCTTGTTTGAACTTCACATAATGGAGTTGCACAATAAATGGTTTTTTGAATCTGGCTTAATTTCCTCAACATTATATTTGTGAAATTTATCCAAATTGCTGTGTAGAACAGTAGTTTGTTCTCTCTCGTTGCTGTGTAATATGCAAATGTCACACTATTTATCCTTTATACTGTTGATGGACAGTTGAGCTGTTTCTTGGTTTGGGCCATTTTGAATAATGGTGATATGAGCAGTCTCATGTATGTGTTTTAATGGATATGAGGAGTGGAATTGCTAAAGCCATAAAATGGGCATAGGTTTAGCTTTAGGATACTTCCAAACAATACTCTGGGAAGAGGTTGGTACAAAGTTGTTTGCAGTGTGCACTCCTCCCAGCAATACATGACATTTCCAATTGTTCTATATCTTCAACGTTAGTATTTTTAGTCCTTTTAATTTTAGCCAGTCTGATGGATATGAGTAGTATCTCTTGCTAGTTTAAACCTACATTTTCCTGATAACCAATAAAGTTAAGCACGTTTTCAAAAGCTTATTGGTGATCTGAATTTCCACCTTTTTGTGAAGTGCCTGCTAAAGTCCTTTGAACAAGTCTGATGCAGCTTGTGACAAGCCAACCTTATTTATCACTTCACAGTGCATAAGATTTACTAAAAGGTGCTTGCCTTCTCTCCAGTCCTTCCCTACCCTTCATTCTTTCCCATCCCAGGCCTCACCTCCACACACATATTCCTCACCCATTCTGAAGAGCTTGGATTAATTAGAGATGAAAAACTACATATTAGGCTCAACAGGAAACCCAACCCAATTTTAAAACTGAAATAGACTATGACGGTTTAGAAGTGTTCATCTCTGCCTGCTTGTTTTTTGCTTAATGCCCATTTCACATCTCTATCACAGCTTTGTGATTTACCATCCTGGGTAAAAGAACCAAGTATATTCTCTATCTTCCAGCATGCTAGAAATACAGCATTACATATATTTAAAAAACCTAAATCACTTTAAGCCCTGCAAAAAATATCCCCAGTATTGATTTAAACATGTCTTTTTGCAACATGCCTCCCTGCACGCGCTCAGGAGCATAAAGTGACTCATAAATATTCTGGAAGGACCACTCATTTTCTATTCTTCTGTCACCCTGAGCTGCAAAACCACTCTTCCCCTGAGTGCCCCCAAGACTTCAAATCAACGGGCAGGCTGGCTGAGGAAGGAAGCTCCTGTTTAAGTAGACTGCCGCGGGCCTTTTGCTGAAATTGTAGTCTGGTCCCCCTTCAGGCAATTTCTAAAAATAATGATAAGCAAGGTTTGTCTTCATATCATCCTTCTCCCACAATAGAGAGATCAAAGTGTTCTGGTATTCATTCATTCAGTCCACAACAGGCTTCTGAGGCAGGGAAAAGTTCACTACTGCAGTTTCTGATAAGGATCTTGGGACCTGGACTGTGAATATGTTCCAAGTCACATGGAAGAACAGGCTGAGGGTGGCTTCATGAGATCTGTCACATCTCCAAGCTACTGAATCATAAGATTTTGAAGCCAAAAGGACCAAGGGAGCAGAACCCACTTATTTTCTGATGAAGTAGCTCAGACCCAAGGAACATGGAAGGACTTTCTAAGGTCACTCAGAGAACTGGTCCAAAGTCATGTATAGACCCTGGGGGCTGCCCATAGTCACATAGAGTAGGGCCTGAAGGAAATACCAAGATCTCACAGAGACCTTGGGGCTAAATAAATCAGGACTTGGGTTTTCTTACATTCAATCTAATAATCCAAGGGATTAAACAATAAAACATTCAAAAAAAAGAGGATAAGAAGGGAAAAAAATGAACTATTATCATCCTTAATAATCCATGGTGGTTAAGCCAAAGTTCAGCTCAAGATTTTGCAGACAAGTTTGCCCCTAGCAGCTCAAACAGGTAATGAGTAATAGATTAGAACCAAGATCTGATTGATGCCAAAGTCCACTCTGGACCATGGCTCTCTACTGATAAGTAAATATTTGAAGTGGTTTATGATCCCCTAAAACAGTCCTGAGAAATTTTCTTTAAAAGATTGCATAAAACAGCAAGTAGCTTAAGCAGGAAGTAGGAAAGAAAGACCTTTTTCTTTTTATTTCATGCCCTTTTTAATGTTTAATATTTGCCAGTCATTATGCATATCACTTTTTTTAAGTGGTTGGCATATTTTAAAGATTTTCCTGAACTATAAAATGTCATTTTATTAAAAATAGAAAACTAAGTTTTTCTTGTAGCTCAAAATTTGTGCTCTCATTAGGACATCATTTGATCTTCTTTGGCACATACCCAAGTGTCCCCTCACCCCATATCTTCTGACTTTAGTTTTTAGATATCCTGTGGGTTTGTTACTTAACAATTATGGCTAAAAATATGCTCACTTCTGCCCACTCCCAATTTATTATTTTTGCAAGCACTCACTCCTCACAACATCTTTATTTTGAAGAAAATGTATGGGCCTTTATAGTCCTTGTTCACACAAGAGACATTTTTGATCACCTACTAGATGCCAGATTTCTCATGACCCTGCCAACCAGGGAGACAAACGTGTGCAAAGCATCCCCAAACAGTCAGAGGAACACATAATTGAAGCATCTAAGATATGCCTTGAGAACACTAAAGAAAGCAAAATAAGCCTGAGGAGAGAGTAGAGTGTTGTTAGAAGAAGAGTCACTGGACCTAAGTATTGAAGGGAGTAATGGACTTTTCCAGAAGTCAGAGAGGAAATAAGTCATCCTAAACTCATATAGAGATGGTGAAGCACGAGGAAAGACACTGAGAACGGTGTCTACCAGAATTTCTAAGAGCTGCTCTCCAGGAGAAAAAGAGGCAGTCAAAATGGGGACCAGAAAACACAATCCAGTGGTCGTGGAAGATGGGGAGCCACAGGGCAGTGAACCTTGTGCACATGGCAGCCAAAAGCAAAGGGGGAACCAGTGTGAGGGCTGAAGAAAGACAAGAGAGGGCTTCTGTAGGCCATTTTCTCTGCACCATGGTCTGAAAACCATTGAACCACCCTCAAAAAGAAATTCTGCTAGAGTGTCTAGGCACACATGCTTCAGAGATAACACTCAATAAAATAACTCAGGAACAACATCCCACAAGACAGGGAGGGTGGATACTTTTAGGAGGATGAAGGGGTAATGATGGGTTAGGGCACACACAGACCTCTGGTTTGGTAAGCAATGTCCTCTGCTGTAGTTACAAGAGTATTTACCATATAAAGAATCAGCTAAGTTGTTTTGATTTTGTTTGTTGTTTTTGTAGTTTGGATATTGACATTTATTTTACAATGTGAAAGTTGCCAATACCTAGGCTAACGGCACGTTTCATTTATAAAGGCCTCTGGGTGGATCGTGGGAGTGGGGAGGTTGGAGACCAGCCACATTCCCTCATCACACATGAAAGAACACAGCGTTCCCAAAGAACGTGCCTTTGGTCCTTGTGGTGGAAAGCACATAGTTTCTGTGAGGAGATCCAGGTTTGTCACATTGAAGAGAGGTAGGCAAAGGAGGACCCTCAGAAAGACCCACGACTTCCTTCCAGGGTCATTATCACAGCTTCCTAAAGCTCTAGGATTTTGACAGGGACAGAGTAATGAGACCAACAATATCGTGGACAAAAGGAGAACCTAAGGCCAACCCATTCTGACATGGAGTGACCTAAGGAGGCATCTTCAAAGAACTCATGCTTTTTCTGGAGTAGGAGGAAGAAGGACCAACTCTACCTAAGCTCCTGTTGTTGCTAGGTCAGGGTGTCCACTCAAGCTTCCTTGAAATGCTTGTCCCCTGGGAACAAAGGGACCACCTCTAATGGCTAAGGGAGAGAAGTACACACTGTGTCCTGTGGAGAGACCAAGAGAGCATTTGTACCTCCTGCCCACCACAACACTCCCAGGAACTTATCCCAGGGGCAGCCAGGCAGCTGCTGGGTTCAGCTCCCTCATGGTTCTGCTGAGGCCAACATTTTCTCCCCCTCATATTGACCCCTTTCAGGGTCAGCAGCCCACTGATGTCAAAGAGGGCCTGCATTCGAGAACCAAACTATTCTGGGTCATAGTCCTGGCCTTGCCTCTTAGGAATAAATTATCAAATCAATCTGGTTCTCATTTGTAAAAGGGACAACAACTGCACCTCACCCAGAGGGTTTGTGCCTGATTAAGTGAAGTAAAGTTTATGAAGTATCTGATAAAGTCCCTGGCACTCAGTTGGCACACAGGATACCACACTGTGGGGTAGTGTTCTAGTTAGGTAGAATTTATAAACACATTTTTAAATCCATAAGGAGATAACTTCCAGAACAGCAAAAATAGAAAGACCAACAATGCCAGAAGTGTTAAGAATGAGAGGCAACTGAGTTCCACATATCATGGCAGAAGAGTGAATTAGTGCAACAATCCTGGGCAACCATTCACCTGAGGCTGCTGAAGCTGAATATGCATATTCCTATGACCCATCAATTCCACTCCTAGGTCTAACATAAACCCAACAGAATATGTACTTGTACAGCCCAAAAGATAAGAAGGGTCATAGCAACATTTTTCATAATAGCCAAAAGTTAGAAATTGCCCAAACCCTCATCAATAATATGATCAATAAATAAACCATGATGCATTTACATAATGGAATATTACACAGCAATGAGACTGATAGATGCCTACTCTATTCAACCACAGGAATAAACCACATTAACCAAGGATTGAGTGAAAGAAGACAGATACCAATATGTACATCCAGTATATATTTCAGAAACAAGCAAAATTCCCCAACAGGGTGGGTTGTCAGGAAGGTGTTTAATCCTGGAGCAGTTTGGTGATCAGGGAGGGATTCAATGGGACTATTTTTTGAGTTCTGCAGTATTCTATTTCTTGATCCAAGCAGGGGTTACTGAGTGGTGTCTGGATGTGTTAACTTCGTGATAATTCAGTGAGCTATGCACTTATTATAGGTACACTCTTCTAAGGGTGTTATACTTCAACTTTTAAAAAAGAAGATTAGAAAGGAAGAAAGGTTAAAAAATAAAAAGCCATAAATCCTGATCCACTTTGAAATATAAACTTCTTCCCAGACAGTCAGTCCACTCTCTATCTTTTCCTAAAAGCTCCAGAGAGATGACCACGGGGTAGTGTTGGTAGCTAGTCTTTACCATGGTCAGGCATGCATCTAAGAGAGTGAAGTGTATTCATTTCTTTATCCTTATCACACCTTATCAGTAGAAAGACTGTACTTTGTGTGCCGGGTACAGTTCCAATTTACACCTATTATCCCAGCAAAATTATTCATAGCACCCATTACCTCCCTTTTACTCTGAAAAAGTAGCTTCATTTGAAGAATAAATTACATATCCATTCTGTCTACGAGCCAGGTACCACCGAGCATCTTTTTAAAACATAAATAAATAAATGATGCACAGAGAATTAAGGTAATTTACCTGAAGTTCCAGAGCTAGCAAATGGGGAATCCAAATTTGAACCCAGGGTCCAGCTCCTCACCACCATGATATACTATCTTTCTGGTCAAATCTCATTGTTCTTGAGATTCAGAAATTTCTTGATGACTTGACTTTTCTTCTTCACATGCAGTTTTAACCCATTTTCTGTTGTTCCATACTTCTGAAAATAGGACAGCTGCTCATCTGCCCACAGCTGACCCACTTCACACACAATGGTCTCTCCGCATGCTCAGGATCTCAGGATGGAATCCATCCCTGTCCTCTTTTTATAATGTTATAAATATGTTCCCTCTCACGTTTATGTTTGTCATCAGCCAGTATATTTTTGAAGACTGTAGCCATGTCTATAGATGGTTCCCATTGTTCCATTCATTTCTTCAATACATTACTCAAAGAGCTCCTGCTATAGGCCAGCCGCTGACCATCCAGGGATAATAAACAGGACAGGCTCAGACCATGGTCTTGAGAGCTTACAGTCTGGTAGGAAAAAAAAAAAAAAAAACAGGAAAAAAAGTAATGACCACAATAAGGACTCGTTAACATCACAATGAGGATGGTGAAGAATATAACAGAAGACTTGGGTTGATGGAGCAAGGGTTCAGCAGAAGCTTCCTGGACAGAGTGACATTTGAGTCCTAACAGGTGATGGACTGGTGAAGGTACTGGGGAAGGGCGTTTTGGCAGAAGGAACAGAGCATGCAGAAACTCTGAGGATAGAAGGAGCTTCAGAGAGTGGTACTATGTGAGGCTGGTAAAAGAGTCAGGGGAAACTAGATCTTACAGTGCTTGTAGCCCAAACAAAGAGCTCAGTTATTCTAAGTGCAGTGAAATAGTTGGATTCATTTAACAGTTAAATGGCATAATCCTATCTCTATGCAGTGCTTCAATTCCTGGCTTTCAAAGCATTGAATACTTTAAGCTAAGCGAAGAGGGAAGCCAACTCCATTCATCCATGTATCCCAAGAGTGTAGAACATTTTTAGAATGTTTTAAGAACATTTTTTTCTTTTTACAAATGAACAGCCTCCCCCAAATGCCCTTGGTTACCAGAAATTTCTTTATCTTTCTCAATAACACATTGCCAACTAGTATACAGAGACTAAATTTGTCAAAAGTCCTGGACCACAGCCACCAGTTGCATAATTCCACTGTTCGTCTCGTAGTCTCTTATTGTACTCAAAAGAGCATTACTTACATAAATAACAAGAATGGCACCCCTGAAGTTAGGCAGTGCAATGACCCAAGATAGGATTGGCCTCTGTCTCTTCAGCCTTGCATATCGATTCATCTTTATATTTATATCTTTGTTTATTTATGAATATGTGTGCCTGATTTATTCCAAAAGTGCTTTTAGGAAGCTTCTCAGGCTAGAGAAAATAGAACAAGTTTACATAACAGAAAGAGAACATAAATTCAAAGGAAGGAGAAAATAAGAGGCAAAACAAGAATGGGGCCATAGAAATGATTCAGGAATGAAGTTTTTATAAAAATGCCTTCTTAGAGTTTTGAACGGTTGGTGTTAAGTTTTCTAGAAGCCAGTATTTTGGGGATTTGAGGGGCTAATCAGATTCTTCCTCAGAAGGTTCAGGATCAATTGAGAAATAGAGCTAAGAAGAGAATTAAAATGCTGTTTCTCTTCTAGTGCTCAAAAAGCTGGACTAGAAACTGGTCTTGGGTCTGAGAGCCAAAATAATCTTCCACATGAAGTATAGTGATTTACTCCTGGCCTCCAGCAGAGCCACAGACAATTGCTGGCTCCGAGGAGCAGATCTACTGGTCAGTCCACTCATCACCTGTGGGAGGCAAAGACAGAATAAAAGCACCTTTGCCCTGAGCACATGTGGCCCTAACGAGGCACTGAGAAGCCAAACACACCCACAGTGGCCATTGTGCCAATGTCGCCAGTCAGTGAAATTACACCTCACTATGGAATTTGCTTATAGAAGACAGAGAGAATGGTAGATATAAATCACAATCATGTTTCTACACTGTTCCAGAAGACAGTTCTTTGCTGCTTCTCAAAACTCTTACTGAAATGCAGTCTAGGGTGGGGGCTGAGATTCTGTACTTCACCAAGGTTTCAGGTGATACTGTGACGCTGTCCCATGTGCCACACTTTAAGGAGAAATGAAAGGTAGAGCGTCTAGAATAGAAGTCCCTAACTGGGGTCCATGCAAAACTCTTGAATTCAGAGAGTTTGAAGAAACGCACATCTTCAGTTTTGCTTGCTTCCAACTGAAGTTGATCATTTCCTTCTGTTATGAATGCAGGCAACAAGCCACAGTAGTACGAGCAGCACCTGTGCCTTGGTCACCAATAGAAATCTCAGGTCTTTTCCAGTTACTTCACATCGTTACAGATGCCTATCTCCAAATATTGCTTTCTGATGTCTTTACCGTGTCCCTAAACATCATTCGTGACTGTTTGGAAATTACCATAGTGATCAGACCTACTGTGAGCTCTTGACATTCAATGTGTTAGTGATGAAATGTACATATGACGATCTTGCCAATTAACAAATCAGGATATTTTAAAGCTACATTTATTAGAATTGCATCTCACTCTAATCGGTTTTAAAGCTGTATTTTATTATAATTGGTTAATCTTATACATTTTTTATGCACTTAAAATTCATATTCATATTCAGGGAAAGAGTTCCTAGACAGCCCTGGAACTCCAAGACAGCATAGTACAAAATAGTTAAGAGCTTTTGATGTGGAAGGCAAGTGGCCACTAACCAGTGACAGCAGGTTCTGCAGTTGAATTCTGGAGTCAGTCTCCATGGATCTGAATCTTCTTTACTACTGGATGTGAGACCTATTGCCAAGAGATTTTCCTCTTTGTACCTTGTAGGATGTATTTCAAAGGAAGGTTGAAGGATTTAACAAGCTGGTGTTTTTAAGATGCATGGAACAGTGCCTGCCATAGAGAAAATACCGTATAATAGAAAATGCAAGTATTAGCTTTAGACACTCAACTGCTCAAGCTTCCATTCAGCACCCACCTGAAAGAGATAAATATTGCAAAATCCTGGTCTTTAGGAGTCTACAGGTTCCACGGGAGAGAGGGCCAAAAAGCACACTGGAAACAATGAGCTCAGACTCAGAACAGAGGTAGGCACTGCGGGAACCCAGCAGAAGGAACTCCTGGTTGGGTGGGGAAGGGCACAAATCTTTGCAAAATGCTCATCAAACACTTCCCCACATCGTTCTGACATAGGCAAATGCATCCCATTTCCTTCTGGCTGTGGTTTCTGCTGATTTCTTGTTTAAATTCCCTGAAATGCTCAGCATGCCTTTTAAAAGCCTGGTACCCAGGCTCCTTGTTAGCAGTTTGCTATTTTGTTAGAGTTATTCCCATCTAGTCTCCACTCCACCGGGTGCTGGCACAATACCATAATCGCCTGACAGGTTTATGCCCCATGCCAACACCTTGACAGGAGAAAAGAAATTCTGCTCTCCCTGCAACCCCAGGGATGGCTTGCTGACACCAGGCACTGCCTGCTCTTCCTGGGCAGAGATCCTCCAACCTGCAGGACACACTCAGAACGTGATTTCCACAGGAAAGCAGCCCCAAGCCAGATTATTTCCTCTTGGCTCTTGGGAATTCCTGGTTCCTGTCAAGCGATCAGTACTAGTAACTACTACAGCTCCCATTTTGCCGGCTCTCTATGCCAGGTACCGTACACAGGGCTTCCCATTGGTATTAGGTAGCTAGGGCTGCCAACAACATACCACACACTGGGTGGCTTCAACCACAGTACTTTATTTTCTCACAGGTCTGGAGACAAAAGTGGAAGATCAAGGCTGCAGTGGGTTTGGTTTCTTCTGAAGCCCCTTGCCTCGGTTTGCAGATAACTATTTTCTACATGTGTGTTTGGGTGGCCTTTCCTCTATGTATATCTGTGTCCTGATCTGTTTGTATAAGGACACCAGTCATATTGTATAGGACCCACCCCCAATGACCTCATTTTAATGTAACTACTTCTTTAAAGACCACATCACTAAATACAGCTACATTGTACTGGGCTTTAGGGCTTCAACATATGAATCTGATGGAGGATACAGATTCAACCCATAAAACCACCTAAGCCAAAAGCAGCCATTATAGATGAGGATCACAAGCTCTAAAAGATGAAGTATGTGGCCCTGTGTGATGGCATCTGCCTGTAATCACAGTTGCTCAGAAGGCTGAAGCAGGAGGACTGATTGTTCAGAGCCAGCCTCAGCAACTGAGCAAGGCCCTAAGCAACTCAGTGAGACTCTGTCTCAAAATAAAACATAAAAAAGAGCTGGGGATGTGGCTCAGTGGTTAAGTGTACCTGGGCTCAATTCCCAGTAACAAAAAAAGAAAAAGATGAAGTATTCACACAGCCAGGGCAGCTAAGATTTGGAGCCAGAGTTCAGCCCACTCCATCTACTTTCTTCTGACACAGTCCTTGGGCTCATCTGGAGGACGTAGAGATCCCCAAGTCCTTCCTTCAAACCGTCTGATCAGAGTTCCAGAGGAGAAGACTTGGGATTCAGTATTTTTTCCCCAAACTTCCTGGCTGCACCACAATGTAAGAACCTCTTCCCAATACCATGCAGATTCCTGCTGCCACTCCCATCCCATGTCCCAGCCTTTTTAACATCTGCAGCTTTTCAACACCTGCTCTTGGATGTGGGAGCTCTATGAGCAGGGTCTCCATTCCCAGGGACTGCCTTTCTCTGCAGTTTATCTGTAGTGGGATGTAATGCTGGCCTTTCCTAGGTTCCTAGCAGGGTGTGGAGCATCCCCTGCCTCCCATCCACCATGCCCCTGTCATTCTCTCCACCCCCCTCACTCCCAGCAGCCTTCCATGAACTGCTGCCAGTCTCTGAAGCCCACTCTTGCAGGGAACCCTAACTGGCTTTGCCAGCGACCTGAAGACTTGAGAAGGTGTATCAGAGATAGAAAGGTCTGTGGGCAGTACCTCTGGGGAAAGCAGAGCTGGAGGCTGAACTCAGCAGCCTGTTCCCCTGACCACTCTCCTAGTGTCCAGTTCCAGAAACTCAGAAAACAACAAGGCTTCCCTAGAAACCCTGTTTGAAGTCATGCACAGGCCAGATCCATCCTGGGGTCTTTTTTGTCATTTAATAAGGATATTACAAAACACAAGAAACTGCTCATAATGTGGACAATTTAATAAATTTAAATCACATACTACTATGAAACTATCACCAAAAATCAAAAGAATGCTTATATCCATATTATTTCTCCATATCTGTTTGTAATCCCTTTTTCTTGTTTCTTGCTGACTCTACCCACCTATGTTAGTCAGCTTTTTGTCACTATAAGAAAAAACCCAAGATAATCAATTTAAAGAGAGGAAAGGTTTATTTTAGCTTACAGCCTAGGGGGTTTCAGCCCATGGTCTGTCAGTCTATTGCTTTGGGACCTGCAGTGAGACATCATGATTGGTGTGCTGGGCATGGGAAGCTGCTCACCTTATGGGGGCTTGGAAGTGAAGGAACAAAAGGAACAGACCAGGGTGCTAGTATGTCCTCCAAAGGCACACCCCCAGTGACCTAACTTTCTCCTGCTGGGTCCTAATAACACCATGAACTAGGCAACATGCCTTTAACACAAGGGACACTTATCCAAACCAAAGTACTGCCCATCCACCCTCTACTCCCCATCTCTCCAACCCTCACATTCCAAGCAACTGTTTAGGCTATTTAAATTAATTACAATTAAATAAAATTAAAAATCTGTTCTTCAGTAGCACCAACCACATTTCAAGTGTTCAATAGTCATCATCTGAGACACCGCTGATATTGAATCTTTCCGCCATTGTAGTCCCTTCTATTGGACAGCACTACTCTGGATATTGGATCCTCTTCCCTTTTATAGTGTTAAACAAACCTGGTCCAAACTTCTTCCTGGGTTCATCTTTTAAGGTTCTTGTGGTTTTGAGGAGCTTTCTGGATGCCAGACTACTAAGCATTTTGTGGATGTGTTATTGCATTAAATAATCAGAATGGCCCTCTCAGATGGACACAATTACAGGGGGGGAAGATCAGACACAAGAAGGGTAAGTGGACGGGAGGGCTGGCATGGCTCTAACCATGCATTGTTGCTGAGACAGCACAAAGAAGTGTTTCAAAGCACAGACTCTGGAGTTTGCCCACATGGGTTCCAATCCTGGCCCCACCAACTCCCACCTGTGTGATCTTGGGAAAGCCATCAATTATCTCTGCTTCCATTTCCCTTTTAAATTAGATAATAATGAAACCTGACCCATATGATCACGATGAGGATTGAGTGGATTAAAATACACAAAGCATGCAGAATGGTGGCATTTGGGAGGTTTTTCATGTTTCCCATTTGATGCCCTTTTCCTCACTCCCATCCTGATTTCCTATGTGCAGCACTCCAGTATCTCAGAAATAGAAGCCAGGGTCCTGAATACTGAGGCATTTATTCTTCCCTCCATCCCTCCCTTCTCCCCCATCTCCTGCATCCCCATGAAGCACCAGACTCCCGGTTCCCAGAGCCAGGGGGCACCCAACAATGGAGAAGTCCTGTGGTTTCAGACTTGATCTTTCTGTTCAGGCTTCTCCTAGTGATCTGTAAGTCACTTCCTTCTCTTTCTCAAGGAAAGACAGGATTATTTGAGGAAACAGAAACAACAGAATCATTTTCCCACTCCACTGACTTTTCAGAAGAGGTAAATGATGTTAGATTCATAATCTGCTTCTATTCTTCATATTCCTTTCTTCACTGCCTTTGAATGTTTCAAGTCCCAGTCGGAGCAAGAAAGCAGGTGCTTTCTCAAGGAAACTTGAGCAGCTTATTACCACTGTAGGAACCATCGTGACAGATTATCATTGCAAGAATCATTAAGTCTGTGAAAATTCACTAAGGGAAGCTTTGTTTGGGAAGAACAGATTTATACGGAAATGCAGGAATGGACAGACTACAGACTGCCTTTTCTAATAGATGGAGTAGTAAGATTCATCCATTCTTCAGGCTTCTCTTGCCTTGGAGAACAGTGTCCTTTCCCTTTAAGCTCCATCCACTTCCCTGCCCACCTCAAACATCTGACTCTGAGGAAAGATTTTCATTTTTTGGAAGAAGATAGAAGAGGGAGACACACCTCACTCCACTCTCCAGCAACACCCAAGTCTCCAGGACGAGGAGACCCTGCAGGCCCTGTCCAGGGGTGCAATGTGGAAGGCCAGATTTCATGACCAGCAAAGGCTCTAAAAACACACACACACTCACACACACATGCACCCACACACTCCAACACACTTTCACACCAGCCTATGTTCAACCTTTCTATCTGTAGTTTCCATCCTAACATGGTAAAAATTTACATCCAGCCTAAATATGTTAAGAAACCCTTCCTGAGTACTGGAACCAACATTTTTTTTTTTTAATGGACAGGGTTTAGATTAGTAAAACCAGGGGATCTATCCTGAGAGCATGAAAAAGTTTTGCTTAGGGATATATTGATCCTTAGAAACACAATTTTATTTTCTTGGACAATTAAAGGGAGATTACGCTACTGGGCCTAAGAAGATGGTATCACTACTTATCACCTGGAGCCCAGCAGATACCTATCTTAATTTAAAAGACCTTAAAGGTCAATGCTTATTTAGTTCCTTACAATAATCTGTTTTGCTATAATTCTGTTCTTCTATTTAATGTCCTTATCTAGAGCAGCATTTTCAATTTGCATTTTATAGAACAATAGATCCAGGAGGTGTTAATAAGTGTCCCCAGAGTTTTAGAAAAATAAGTGGTTCTATAAGCAAATAAGTTTGGGAATGCTGGGCTTAAGGAAATGTAAGAGTTCTTTACTGCAGTCCTTCTCAGAACCTTTGATATGTTAATGTGTCTTAAAGTCCAAGGACTGAGCAAGATTAAGAGACAGGTTTGAAAAATGTATGGCACAGAGGCCAGTACACACTAATAACCAATCGACACTAACTGCTATAATTATTAGCTATCATAATTTGAAGATTTCCCAAACTGACACATTAAGGGTTCCTGTCTTCCCTAGAACAACTCCCTGAATTTAAAGTTCCATGGAATACACTTTGGGAAAGGTTGAACTATTCTATTCATTATTCCCTACTAATATTTAATATACATTTTTTATCATTTATATGAGCAAAGAAATAAAAAAAATATGATGTTATGTGAAGTACAGCAAATATGAAAGAATCTTATATCTGATTTTGGGAGCATTTATAGTCCAGAAATAAGGCTGGTTCTTACTTTCTTACTTGGGCAGAATTTCATTTATTCTGCCACTCTCATCAGAGCTAATGGTTTTAATATCTTTATGTGGTTTTAATTATATTTACATCAAACAAGGGCACAATTGCACATATGGGTCATTTTTAACAGAAGATCCTTTAATGATGGAAGGACTTTGGGAACATAGAAAAAGTTCACCTTCTTTTATGTCTTCATTCGCCAAAATATCAAACATGCACAAATACCCACACACACACACACACACACACACACACACTCCACTATATATAATATATATTATATATATAATTATATATATAATATATATAATAACTCTTCATTATGTGTCAAACACAGTTCTAGGCACTAGGGATGAAACATTGAATGGAGTGGATTGCGTCCCCTGCCCTCATGGAGTTTATATTCTTGTGGAGCAGAGAGGAAACACAGATAAAGAAGTAAGCATACAGTCTGCTCTGGAGAAAAGTGGTGGCACGCCCCTTTTAATAAAAAAAGTTGAGAAGACTGCACTGAAAATGTGATAATTGAACAGAGACCTGAATGCTGTGAAGAAGTCACACAAATGGCAGAACCTGCTTGGAGCATTCGAGTAAAAACAAGAGGACTCCAGCTGCAGGAAGCCACAGAAGAAGTCTGAACATCCATGGTAGGGAGAGGGGATGGGGTCATCTGGGACCCTGTAAGGATCTGAAAGCACTTGGACTTTCACTCTGCGAAGCCTCTGCAGGATTTTGAGCAGAGGAGCAAGGAGATCTGTCTTGTCTTGCAGGATGACACAATCTGCTGGGTTGAGGTTAGACATGGTGACTGTGGGAGGGCAAGGGTCAGAGCAGGGGGCATGATCCAGGCATAAGGACAAAGGTGGTTTGGACCAGAGAGGCAACAGTGGAGGAAGTTCCAGATATGAAATCCATTCCAGAAGAAATAGCATCAGCATCCCTCAACACCCCCTGCAAGGAGAGCCAGATGAAGTCAGGTGCAGTCAGGCTGCTCTGCAGAATGAAGGTGTTCTGTAGCCGCAGTGATCCTTGTTCAGTGGGCAAGCCAGACTGCAGCTTCTCAGCCCGTGCCATCACCTTCCTACCCAAAGAAATTCACACAGTCAAGATCTAAGTCAAGATGACTGGTGAATTGCCATAGCTACAGGTGCCTGGCAACCAGGATTAGACTGATGGCCATTGATCTATGGATTCTCAATTCCTCCCCAGGGGTGCAGTGCACTATAATGGCCATTCAAATTCCTGAAGTAGTTCAAAGGATAGAGGAAAACATCCAGTCACCACCTCATTGTGTCTGATTGCCTTTTACCTCCCACAGAGAAGGCACCTGCTCAGGTCCCCCACCAGACTCAGGCATTAGGGGTTACGCCACAGACTACCCAAACTAGCCATCAGTAGAAAGCTTCAGAGGGTAGGTGCAAGTTCTCAAGGTAGAGTCAAAGAAATTGGTTATTAGGACAAAGGAATTGGGTAAACAAAAAGATTTTTGACAGGAAAATGCTGGAATTGAGAGGGGAACAAAGTGAACAAGAGAAAGAGTAAGGGGATAATTCAGGAGTCAGCAGACTGTGGTCAATGGGTCAAATGGGTCCCTTGCCTGTTGTTTATAAATAATATTCTTTATTGGAAAATAGCCACATTCATTCATTTGTATACTGTTTATGGCTGCTTTCATGGTATAGTGACAGAATTGAGTACTTATGATAGAGACCTTGAAGCTCATAAAACCTTAATACTTGCTAGTTGGCCATTTACAAAAAGCTATGCTCATGCTCAGTCCAGTTTTTTCCAAGATGGCTGGAGGACTATGGTTACCACATCTTGCCCACCAGAGTACATAGCCCAGTTTGTCACTGAACGACGATGGTGGAGCAAGACCAACAAGAAACAAATACTAACGAGTTTCAAGAATGCAGCCAGGCGAGAAGTCCTGTCATGGCCTCAGCTCCTTCTTGGTTGGCAAGGTACCCAACAATGTCCCTGAACATGGACCTGACATCATGCACAGAACAAAGAGAAAATGAGAAAAGACGGAGAGAAAGGAGGAGGAACAAAGAAGAAGTGCCTCAGGAACTGATCACCATGGTATTTTAATCAAGTTCACTGCTCTGGAGTAAGTTTTGTCTGTAAAAACTCAAATATTGAAGCCCTACCCACCCGCCAAGCTATTTGGAGATGGGGCCTTTGGAAGGTAGTCAGATAAGTTTAGATAAGATCTTAAGGATGAGGCCCTTATGATACAATCAGTGCCTTTAAAAGAAAGAATAAATATAGCGTGTGTACTTCAAAAAACACACAAAGTAAGTTTTTTTAACTGTAAATTTAAATTTTTTAAGAGATGTTATAATTATTTCTTCTGGTGCCACTTGGGCATCTTCCTCTTTGGAAACCATCATTATTTTTTTTAAACCATAATTATCGATTATACAACCAATTAGTTTGCAAACTATTTCCTCTCACTGCATGCTTCCCGAGAGAGTATATAATTTGTCATCACTTCTCTCTCCTTTCTCTCTCTCTCTCTCTCTCTCTCTCTCTCTCTCTCTCTCTCTCTCTCTTTCACTGCTGTGTGAAGATACAGCAGGAAGGCAGTTGTCTGCAAGTGAGCCCTCATCAGAATCCCACCATGCTGGTTCTGTGACCTCAGATTTCCAGCCTCCAGAACAAGGAGGAGTTACATTTCTGTTACTTGAGCCACACAGCCTTTGTGTCCTGTTATAGCAACCTGAATTGACTAAGACATTCACCAAAGTGTTTGACACCATCCTTGATGTAACAACTGAGGAATCACAGCTGAGAGAAGATCTCAGTGACAGGTGCTCTCGTGTCCCTACCTCCAGGAAGGCCAATTTCAATTTTATCTCTTCCAAGCACACAACCAGAAGTCAACTAGGAAAACTGGAACTGGAACAAGATGCTGGTTTCAGTTTCCTAGGACCTTCTTCCTAGTTAATGATCCATAGACATCCTCCACCATTCCCCAGGTTTTCCTGCAGTGTCTCCATTTGCTGCTGATTATTTTCTAGAATCACCCCCTTAGAAATGGGCTCCAAAAAGCTAAAATAGCTAAAGTTCAAAGCTTCCAGGATTGTGGTTAGTTTCTTTCTTGCAATCTTAGTTGGTCAGGAGATTAGAGGCTACCTAAGTTGTCACCTCTATTGGTTTGGAAGGGTTGTGAGAGATTCTGGCCCTCAATCATTCAAAGAACTACCCTGTACTTTGGAAGAAGAAAGGTAAAATAATGATCATACTGTATTGCAGTTCTTCCATGCACCCATATAACATTGACAATCTCAAAGAGAGAGAGAGAGGTACCTATTATCCCCCAACCTTCCATACTCAAACCCCAAAAATATTCTGGGGGTAAAAAATGGCGAGAAAGACAGAGATTTTTTTTCTGTAAATCCTGAGTCTCTTCTGAATAACTCTATAGGCAGAAAGCTTTTTCATCCTCTGTTGAGAGATGAAATTGTGCTTGATTTGATGACAAAATAACTTAAGACCTTTCTCTAAAAATTTTGGGCCAGGACCTAAAAATACTGTGGACAATGCTAGAATTGTTTCTTGATACCTTGAGGTGATACAAATAACTCACCCCTAAAAGGCTGGCACGGTTGTCTCTGGGGTCCTGCCCTGTCTACTGAATGACCCTCTGCCTACTCTCTGCTCTGAGGGCCACAAGGCAATAAGATAAGTACATCCCACAGGTAGCTCATTTTTCTTTTCTGAGGAGCTATTGACAATGGTGGTATTTGTCTGTCATGGGTTTTGCCTTTTTTTTTTTTTTTTTTTTTTTT